>JBBBDQ010001384.1:2492500-2620000 GCA_037127315.1 Ascarosepion bandense | reverse complement strand
TCTATGTATCTATCTATCTATCTATCTATCTATCTATCTTAGTCTATTCATATCTTACGTCATCACATTCGCCACAAACAAGAATGTCACTCTCGCATTGACAGGACCACCATCAACCGATGAGGCATAATTCTTTGAATGAAAATCTAAAGTTTGTTGAAACCAACGGATGCTGCAGAGAGTGGTCCAAAAGTAGGTTGTCAGTTGGTGGAAAAGACTCTGATGAGTGAGAGCATCACGAAACTTCAAATTTGGCATGAACCTGTTCAGTTAAAGAATGAAAAGGCTTTTGAGAAACCAGAAATGAGGAACTCACCAAAGAAAGAGTCAACAATAACAGGATAGCATTCAGGGTCAGTGGCATACATAATACACACTTGAGCGATCATGTCTCGAAAGAGATATGACTGACTGGGCAGAAGATTATCCCACAGTAGATTGCCATTATTTTTTGCAGTAGACTGGTTGCCACCGAAGGCTATAAAACCCAATTTGTCCTGTTTCAGGGTCACCAGTCTAAAAATGTAATTATGAGTGTCATATTTACCTGCCGTCTTTAGATAGTTAAGACCATAATTTTCTGGAGATCGCGTTTTGGGACATTTTCCAATAACTTATGTGCACTTCCGGCTTTCAGAAGCCATTTTCAAAGAGTTTTACTTTTGTCTTCATATGGCTCTGTTTACATCCATACATTGTGGGATTTCTTTGGTAGTTATCGAGAGTCCCATTTACCGTTTAATATTGCGGAGTTAGGGTAGGTACCTTCGTTAAATCGCTGAAAAAACAACATAGTATGAATAAAAAAGCCCTGAACATAATCAAAACGAAAGTTTTCCATCAAAATGTCATTATTAAGAGGAAAGAGTAAAGTATTGTTTAGTTATTTCTTAAATTTTTTTAATCCTTTCTAACATGTTCGAAAATTTGGTAAAAATCTTGTTTTTATTTTCATTAACGAGGAGCCAAATCGTTACGAGAATTTACAATGAAAACGTCATATTACATAACTCACTTTTTTTTACAGTGATAAACTTAATTTAGACATTTTTGCAAAAATCAATTGTCGGATTTTAATTAAACTTTCAGAACTTATTCAGATATTAATGAAATTATTTTTGAAATCATTATTTTAAAAAAAATATTAATAAAATATTTTTTTACATATTACCTCCCCCCCACTTTAACGTAAATTCCTGAAATTTCCAAAAATTAAATTCTGTAGGCAAAATTGGTTTTATTAGTTAAACGCGTTACTCATTGGGGAATGTAAATTATCTATTATTTTTTAAAACCATTTTTTGCCCTTTTTACCGAAAATCTGCTTTGAATAGTAAAATAAAAAATTGTAATAAAACTATGACATTATTTAATTAGATAAGCTTTTACTTGCTTTATAAATTATAAATCAAACTTTTTGGCAAACTTTTTAAGCCATCGACCCCCTCATGGAGTACTTTATCTCATATCGACCCCCTATTATGGAAAATATATCTGTTGTCCGTGCCCTGGTTTGCTTCCCTTTTGTTCAGGCTCGCCTTTTTGTACACTTTTAACATGGTTTAAAAATATATTACTTTGATCTCCCATCCTTGACATGACGGGTAAAATAAAATTTATTCAAAATAAAATTTATTCAAAAGTTGAAGTGAATAAATCATACTTATACTCGCCAATAAGGCCATTTTTAAGTGTCTTTACCTGTAAGCACTTGGCTTCTCATAACAATATAAATGCTATCGGTAACGAATTTTCTGAATTATATGTAATCATTCGTCCTAATTTTCTTTTATCCCCTTTCTTTAAAACAGGAAATGTTCAAAGAAATTTATAAAAAATAGTAAAATTACTTACATTGATTTCCTTGGATTGGTTAATGGGAAGGATGTGTTTGATCAGTACAAGCCAATGCACTGATAATTGGGTTGAATGTTGGTGAGCTTTAAACGTAAGTCACCACGTTCTTCCAGGTTTATTCTATTTCTCTCCTTTGTTAAAATTGAATTTGCATGGCTAAAACCTGCTTCAACCATATATGAACTTGGGAATGCAAGTAAAAAATGTTCAACGGCTGAACTAAGTTTTGGGTACTTAGTATTCACATTGCTCCAATACTCACAGAGAGTAAGGTCTTTAAACATGGATTTAGCTTCGAGGTCCGCACACATATCAATGAGCTCTTCTTGCAAGTAAAATGCAATGTCTAAATTATCCATCTTCAAATCAAAAGGTGTTACAATCCAGTCAGGTTCATTCATTTCATCCAAATCATTAAAGTCTTCCTTTAATTTTTCTAGGTGATTAATGTATATCTCCAGCTCACAATCTGAAATCTTTTCTTTTTCTCCATCTTCCAGTTGTCGTAAGTTTGAAAAGTAGCTGAAATCTCTGCGAGCCAATGAAGATTTAATTATGCCTATCTTGGCTTGAAAGTCTATTAAGATTGTTCGGGCTTGAATGATTGTAGTTTCTGTGCCTTGCAAACGTTTCTGTAATTCATTAAATTTTGAATATAGGTCTGCCAAATAAAAAAGATGATTTTTACATTTTTTCAATTCGTCACATAGTGATCCATCCACATCTGTGAAAAATTCAACAGTTGAGTCGTACAAGTCAACAATTTGTAAGGAATCCCCTCGCGACAACCATCTTACTTCCGTATGTAAAATGAGTTGGTTATACGGTTCGTCATTTTTTTCGCACAACATTGCAAACAGTCGCGAACTCAGAGGATGTGCTTTAATCTTATTCACTGACCTAATAAACACTTTTAAAAGCAGCATGCAGTTCGCTACTTAAATTCTTGGCTACTAAATGGTCTCTATGTAATACACAGTGAATAGTTCGCACACCAGGAAACTTTCCTTTCAGCAAGAATGCAAATCCTCTGTAACGACCAATCATTGCTGGTGCTCCGTCGGTAGCCACTGTAGTAATATTCTCAATAGGAAAATTCAGTTTATTCAAGTAATCCTCTAGGCATAGCAAAATTGTCTCGCCTTTTGAATCAGCTCTGAGGTACTCAGAGGCAAACAAAAACTCGTCAATGATACACTTTAGACTCGGACTTTTGTATCTCACATAGGCTATGAGAATATTTGAACTGCCGATGGAAATGGAGTTGAATGGAAAATTTGGAATGTTGGAGCTCTGACCCCAAAGTTTTCTCTACATTGTCACCCATCTCATCAATTTGCCGGCTCACTGTCCTTGCACTAAACGATACACATTTTAAAATACGTTCAGAATCTTTCTTCACAACAATTTCACACACATTTTTAATAGCTGGTATAATAATCTCCTCACCAATTGTAAGTGGTTTTCCATTTTGTGCTATGTTGAGAGCAATATTGTAAGATGCTTTCAGTCCATCATAACCAACAGTGACAGGTTCTTTAATAAATCTCTTGAAAGTAGATCGTTTTGTGATATTCTCTTTCAACTCCTTAAAAAATCAAGCTCCTTGTTCTTCTTGTCACAGTGAATTCTTTCAAGGTGATCTTTCATCATTGCAGGCTTCATAGCATCGTTACTAAAAGTCTTCTCACATAAAAGGCAGAAAGGCACTGTTTCATTAGTAAATGATGGTAAATCCAAATTTGAGATATTCTTGCGAATACTGTAGACATTTTCTCACTATCACGTGTAGCCTTCGCGTGCGTCACGCTTTCTGATTGGCTCGTGATTAGCGACAGCCAGACTGAGCAAGTAAGCGCATTGATTCAAAGTGTGTTTTCTCGGTGGCGCGCGTATTCACTGAAGACCGGCAACACCTTGTTAGTTCCTTTTTGGAGAAGCAGACGAAATTTTTGAACTTGAGGGTAGATTTGTTTCAGCCATTTTGATGAAAAAAGATCAACAGAGAATTGCAATGTGCCTGGGTCAATTTTAGACTGTAGTCTGAAGTTGAAAGAAAAAAAAAACTTTTCTATATTTCTAAATTGTAAAAAAGAAATGTAGCATTTCATAAAAATAACAAGTTATAAAATGAAACCAAAGAAACAGATTGTTAAAAATGTATATCTTTGATCTTACTCTTTTTCCTTCTTTCACTCTTTTTAAGTTAAAACTATTGTCTATAAATCCCACTTCCGCTTAATCAGTGAGACAGAGACAGTGTATGGGGGGTGTTCTGACTTTGATCTGCTTTGCTACAGTTTGTTAATGTTTTATTTTTTTTTTAATAATGTAGGATTTTTTTGTATGAGTGCAGAAACTTTTAGGTCTTAAAAGGAAAAATAATTAGAAATATTTATAAGGAATAAAATTAAAAGAAATAACAAGGTCATGTTTTATTTATTTACTAGCAGTATAGCCCGGCCTTGCTCGGGTGTAATGAAAACTTATATATATATATATATATATATATATATATTATCGATTTTCTGCACTAGTGTAAGAACTGCAACCTTGAAACTTCTGAATATCGTTTCTTATGGCATTGTCTATGAGTGTATCAAATTTGATTAAAATCGGACCACTCCTTCTATAACCCGATTTTTTCGATTTTCGATATTTATCGGGGGTACCTCGACACAAAACCTAGCTAAGAACATTCGCAGACGCTCATAGTACAACTGTGTAAATTTTCAAGAAAATCGATTCAGCCATTTCGGAGTTTATAGGTAACGGATACACACACACACACACACACACACACACACACACACACACACACACACACACACACACACAGTTCCATTTATAAATAAGTTTAGATAAGAATATTTACAAAAACATAAGAGACAGTTTTTAAGTATCTGTATTAAAAAAAACGGAAATTATTAATTTATTTAACATGGAAAATTATTACATAAAAAAAAAAAAAAACGGGATTCCGTTTCAAATTACGCGATTCCGTCCGTGTGGTACAGTGGCTATCGGCTCGGAAAGAGAAACCGGAGAGCCGAGTTCGAATTCCAGTCGAATCCATTGTATTCACTTACGCGCAAATACCCTTGGGAAAGGTATTAATCCGTCTCTTCCTTCCAGTTATGGGTTAAATAGCAGGACAGATTGGGTTCTATAGCCTTGGTCGGCAACCAGTCTACCGCAGAAAGCAATGGCAACCTACTGCGGGATAATCTTCTGCCCAGTCAGTCATGTCTCTTTCGAGACATGATCGCCCAAGCGTGTATCATGTATGGCACTTTAACTGAATGACATATGACAACGAGGAGGATTGATGTCACTGTGAACAGCTACAGCATCATACACAGGTAGGCCTAAATGGAGAAATACAGATACTGCGAGCGATTACAAAATCAAAAGTAAAGGTGATCCGTTTTTATGAATACTTTTATAATTGAAAAATCGTTTGAGGAGTCTATCGACCCCTAGACAATTATCGAACCCTTGGATAGCCCCATCGAGCCCCAGGGGTCGATATTGACCACTTTGCCGACCCCTGATATAAATTAAGGACAGTATATAATCTGAAGAGAAAAATATAATGAAATTTTAAAAGAATTGTTTTCTTTTTTTCTTTTTAATTATAATAATTTATAAATATTCAAAGATATTTTTAAAATACATATTTCCAAGACTTTTAGACGTTAGGTTGATAGGTTATAAAGTGAAGAGTATATTTACTAATCGAAAATTGAAAAGTTTACTATAAATCATTTAGCCTTCGTATTTTTAAAATAATTTTCAATTTTTTTGTGTGTGTATTTGATTTTTTTTCTTTTGTATGATAATTTCTATGTGTACATTAAAAGGTCATGTGTTTCAGGTTTTCTTCCCCTTCCGGAAAATATGTACAATTATGTCACTTGTGATCGCCATACACTGATCTTATCTCGCATCTATCGAGCTGTCAACACATTTCAAATGCGGCGGACAGGTCAGAAAGTTCAACCCTGTGATTAAGAAATACTTTTTTTTATTTATAAATTCCATGCTATAAATAAGTAATACTTATGTAAATCAGATTAATTTAACTCTAAATTTGCTAATTTTCAAAAAATAACGTCATATTTTATTTTTGCAAGATTTTTAAAACTGAGAATTAACTTTTGTTTACAAATGTGTCGATCGCTCAAAAATGGCCGAAAAATTGAAAGATTAAAAAAAAAAAAAGAGATTCCAATCAATATAATTTCTGTTTGAACTACTCCAGAGTAGTTTGCTTACTGGGAATAGTAAATTTAATCATTTAGCTTTCAGTTAAAACTAAAATTAAATTTTCAAGAAAACTCTTTTTATTTATCAAAATTCCTTTTAAAACTTCATTCGGTATCGCGAATTATCGTGAAAAAAATGAAAGTACCAAGAGAAGTGTCAATCTGTCAACTACAGAATTTCTCTGGGTCCAGTTAGTAAATATTCATTTTATTTTAGCATAGCCAAAAGCAGCTCAGATATAAACAAACAACTTGAGGTAACGGAATAAAGGGAAAAAAAGAATTTTGTTTCTAACCTTACACTGGTTTGTAATTCATTTCGACCTGCAACACATTCTTTTCAGATGAATATTTCATCAGTTAATTTACTCCCGCTTTTAGCCACAGCCATGGCCGTATCTGACTACCGGGCACACCAGGCACGGGTCCGGGCCGATCCGTGCAATCATATTGAAAATTCGGGCAAGGAAAAAATGTCTTCGTCAGAAATCAAACTAAACAATTCACGAAGAAAGAAAGAAAGAAAGAAAGAAAGAAAGAAAGAAAAACGAAGAAAACATCCGAATGAACGCAGTAAAAATCTGTTTATTTATTAATTTTGGGAGAAAAGACTGGTTATACTCAGAAAGCCCGAACCAATTTCCTGCTTTCGTTCACGTTCTGTGCCTAATTTCCATTGGGATAGCCGCAAAAATCATAGTTTCTGGAAACGGGTGACACTGATGACGTCATCACATTGTCAACTAATAAATCCGGGCAATTTTCTCTGTGCCCGGTGTTTTTTAGCATCAGCTACGGTCCTGGCCACCGCCATAGTAAACTTTTTTTCCTGTCTCGTAAAAATACTTTCGTCTCTCCCAGTTATTTGCAATTTATCGCTCATACTCATGCACGCATTCATTACATCACTCACTTTTTCTTTAAGCCGTCTCTTCTTTTTTTACCCTATTCTTCTGTGTCTCCCTCCCCCACATACATACTTTCTTACTCTCTCTTTTGGGTGTTGTCACACCCACACCCCTATGATGATATTTAGTTTCTCTTACTGGCCGTGGAAAGTCGTTTGTTTATTGTAAGTTTATCTCTCAAGCACACGCTTGCCTTCTTCTTTGAACATCCATAATTACCCTCGGCCCTTCTCACTCAGCACACAACAGCCTGTCTTTACACCCTTCTAATTCACACGCTCAAAATCTATCTATCTATCTATCTATCTATCTATCTATCTATCTATCATCATTCCATTCATTATCTATCTATCTCATTCCATTCATTATCTATCTATCTATCTATCTATCTATCTATCTATCTATCTATCTATCTATCTCATTCCATTCATTATCTATCTATCTATCTATCTATCTATCTATCTATCTATCTATCTATCTATCTATCTCATTCCTTATTCATATCTATCTATCTATCTATCTATCTATCTATCTATCTATCTAAATTAATTTTCTTTGTAGCTGTAGTTGTGTATTTCACACTGCCGACAGTGTACATTGTTAGGAGCACTGTAAAAGCTATCCACTTTCCACTGCATTATTTTCAATGGCAAATTCAAAATACTTTCTGTAAATTAGATATCTCCCGTTTCAGTTAGTACTCTTGAGTACTTGTAAAATATCTACTACCAACATCTTGTAAATAAATACCTACTAATATCTGCCTATTCATATCTATCTATTCTGTAACATATTTTCATTGGTACTACTCGCGCGCGTAGTAGTGAGATTAGTGATCTCTTTGCATTCACTTTCTCACAAATAATTTTGGAAATAATCTCTATGAAACCGCTTGGCCGTAGCGTGGCATTGCTACCTCGTAGCTAAAAAATAAAAAATAAAGTACTTTATACGGAAACTACGGCAATTATTGCATCTAGGGTGGTGGAACTGTGGGCATATACTGCACATGAGAGTCTATAGGATCAACAACACACATACAGCCTGGTTGGTTAATTTCACTGGGAAACAGTTTGCCAAAGTGAGTTCTCACTTCTTCGTTGTGGCATACCAGAGACGAGACATTTCTGGCATTGAGACAAAGCTCATGCATGTGGCATTTACTGAGTATCGTCTGCTACAGATGAAATTCGATACTGCTTTCCGGGCTTATAAAAGTTTGACATTTTCTGACTATTTAACATATTACACGCAATTCTATTCTTAACCATTATGGATCACATACAAATATTTTTGCCTCGTTTTGGAAAGCTTTGCGGCGAGTATACTTGTAGAAAAGCGAGGCTTTGAATGTCGAATCCCTAAATATGCAGATTATATTACTAATGTCACACAAAACCTTCCGAAAACCTTTGTGTGACATTGTGTAAAAATAAATAAATAAAGAAAGAAAGCAAGAAAGAAAAGAAATTGACCTTCTCATTAAACACGTTAATCGCTTGCTTTTTTTCTCAGATGTATACACATATTTTTTCTCTTCCCCATAAAAAAAAAATTAAAAAAATACAAAAATACATACTTAAAATCAAAAAGAGAAAAGTGGACACATTAAAGAAAAAGTGTTTGGAAAACACACAGAGCATATCGAGCGATAAAGAGATAGCGGAAGGCAGCGGGCCAACTGGCTGACGAGTTAGTGTGAATGGACGGCGGAAGGCTTGGCAAAGAGAGAAACGCTGCTAAGGTATAAGAAGTTGTGGAGAGTTAGAACCCAACATATTCTGAAGTGACATGACAAAAGAAGAATTCTGCCTTATGGGATACAAGTTGTGTAGCAAATATCGTCAGAGAAAGGAGAATCGTCTCGCTGAGTTCAAATTCCAGCCTTACTTCTTTCGCTTACTTTGCTACAAATACTCCCACGAAAGGCATAAACACGTCTCTTCTGTCTCCCCTCATATCTATGGGTTAAATAGAATAGTAAACTGGGCTCTCTAGCTTTGGATGGCAATCAGTCTAAGAGAAGGGAAAACTCGGAATTCGAAACCGTGGAAAAGGCAACGGGAAACCACTCTCTACAGTCTTCCCAAGGATCCATGGTAATTCACAGATAATAAAGAAAAAAGTCTCCGGAGAGTTATGGTCTACACCCTGAAGGTATACGACATTTTAAAGAAAAATCTGACTTTCAAGCGCATGTAGCAGGAACCTGCATACGTAACATCTTTCTTTAGTGTCACCACGCCCAAAAGTAAGTTGAGTCAAATGCGCGCCACGTTACACAACTTATAGCTATTTCCCGCCATAAAACTCACCCCTGCCTGTACCCACTCTTCATTACCTGCTCAGTCTGTGAGTCATTCATCGTCATTATTAACTAGCTTGTAGCTTGACTGACTATTCATGATTATGGGTGCCCAACTGATAGGAAAACGCACACACGTTTTCTTTCTTTCTTTCTTTCTTTCTTTCTTTCTTTCTATCTATTTATCTATCTCTGTCTGTTAATATCTATCTATCTATCTATCTATCTATCTATCTATCTATCTATCTATCTCTGTCTGTTCTATCTATCTATCTATCTATCTATCTATCTATCTATCTATCTATCTATCTATCTATCTCGCTCGCTCGCTAATACATAAAAGAAAGAAAGGAATACATAGAAGTTTGCGAGAGAGGAATTTTAAAGAGGAAAAACAGATTGGAGAGAGATCATATGGACTGGGGGGCCCAGCATAAATCTGTCTATATTTTATGTCATTTTGTTCGCAATCGCAATATGTGTACAAACAAAAAGACAAAGTGACATTCGTACCGACAGTCGTTCAGAATGTGAGAATGTGTGGTAAGAAGAAGTTACTTTCTGTTGACTATGTATTTTTTCATTCGTTCGTTAATGTGTGTGCAATATGAGAAAGACTGAACACATTAAAAAGACATTTATACAAAAATAGATGTTACTGTTTTCTGTATTGTCATCTTTTTTCTCTCTCTTCTCTTTCTATCGCCGTGTGTGTGTGTGTGTGTGTGTGTGTGTGTGTGTGTGTGTGTGTGTGTGTGTGTGTGTGCGTGAGCGCGCGCGCTGTTTAGTGTTTATGTATGAATTAACGCATTTTTGTATGTTATTTTTGTAACCAGTTAAAAATGCAATTAAATAGAAATTAAGTGTACGGGCGAAAAAAAAAAAAAAAATAAGGGCAAAAATGTTTCATGCTCTGTAAAAAGTAAAAAGAGTGAGTAGCAGACGAAAATTGTATGAGATTTTTAGGAAAATGTCCGCTAAAAAGTTAAACTGGACCAAATTAAAGAGATGAGAAATAATCGAAAACTTTCGGGTTACGTCGCTATATGAATTATTATATATTTTCAGAAAATTTCGATGCAAACCTTTCGGGTTTCTCCGGCATTTTCCGTCAACGTTTTTAAACAACCACTTCACTTTGCGCCTATTTTTATTTTTTTATTTTTTTATTCCCATGATAATGAAAACATTTTCTGTCTGGAGCGTGGATTATATTGTTTTCTTTCTTTCTTTCTTTCTTTCTTTCTTTCTTTCTTTCTTTCTTTCTTTCTTTTATATATTTTTTCTGTCTGAATTCTTTAATAAATCAGATAAAAATAAACAAAAAAATGACAGGAATGTACGACTTTATTTTGCATCTAACAGAAAATGTCAAAAAGAAAAAAATCGAAACTACTAATTTTAAGACTTACGTTATTTATCCCAGTTTCCTATTGAGACATAAGAGAGAGAGAGAGAGAGAGAGAGAGAGAGAGAGAGAGAGAGAGAAAAAAGGTGTAGAAAGCGTAGGTATTTGTACAGGCGTATGAGGTGGTGCGTCACATTGATTGTACATTTTCAATGCAAAAGCGAATTATTTTTCAGGGTAACTTAGAACATTTTCAGGGCGAATTCTTTCTGACCACCCACGCCACCTGTAAAATTTCCTCCCGTACAGATATCTGTATAATTTTCTATTTTTTGTATGTGTGAGAGAGGTGGGGAAGATAAAATAGAGCGGGGAAGAAATGTGATATTTTGCAAAAGTTTCTCAAATATACACTTTCAAAATGATTGGAATTGGATTATTTCCGAAAGAAATTGTGTTTCGACTTCGACTTAAAAATTATTGGAATGTCAATCGGTAATAAAATCTATCTTACCATCCCATTTAATATGGCATTATTATACCAGCGATATGATAACACTTACATACATGAGTTGAATAAAGAATTACATGGATTATCTTACAGAAATCACAAGTTGCAAAGATCTTATACGTCTATTGAACAGGTGTAGAGGCTCATCACTTGTTCCCTGTTTAGGAAGTGGTTTCCGGCTTTCTCTTTTCCAATCTTTTCACTTTTCTTTTCTTTTGTATTTTTTTTTCAATTGGAGTAGATAGACTGAACTATTGCCCGGTTCACACACCACCCACGTCTATTGAACAGGTGTAGAGGCTCATCTCTTGTTCCCTGCTTAGGACGTGGTTTCCGGCTTTCTCTTTTCCAATCTATTCACTCTTACGTAGCCCCCTGCACACAGTGGCCTTACCGCCTTGCTTGGGGTGATGTGATTAAAAAAAATACATATATATATAACATTTAAGAGAAAATACTTTACCTTTACAGTTAATATGAATTATTATTGCATAGATGACTTTCTATAGTGAGTAGTGAGACAATGAAATCCGGCATGGTGGATCATGTATAGGGAGAATATGTTAGTCATCAACCTTTGTGGAATGAAGTGAAAATGCTGGACAAGTGAGAACATTGGAAAGTCAGATGTCAAAAATAATCAGTGCCCAAACTAGGCTATGATGATCTACTTCGTAGACCGAGCATAGAAATAGATTTTTTTTTCTTATATAATCATATCGCCCCAAGCAAGGCATTTTACTGCCACTGTTTTGAAGGGGGTTACACAGAAGGAAAGTTATGAGAAAGAGTGACAGGTTATAGGGGTTCTCAGGAAGTGGGTAAGAGAAGGATGTTTGTGGCCATAAAGTGAGGGATCAGTTTATAGATTTATTGTAATGTAGAATTGAACTGCCACTTTGTATCCACATTAATATAGAATTTTTTTTTATAATCATATCGCCCCAAGCAAGGCATTTTACTGCTACTGTTTTGCAGGAGGTTACATGGGAGGGAAGCTATGAGAAAGAGTGACATGTTATAAGGGGTGTCAGGAAGTGGGTAAGAGAAGAATGAATGTGACCATAAAGTGAGGGATCAGTCTGTATATTGTTTGTAATGTAGAATTGATCTTTGTGTCCACATTATAATAGTATAGAAATTTTTTTATAATCATATCGCCCCGAGCAAGGCATTTTACAGCCACTGTTTTGCAGGGGGTTACATAGGAAGAAAGTTATGAGAAAGAGTGACAGGTTATAGGGGGTGTCAGGAAGTAGGTAAGAGAAGGTTGAGAATACTGATGAGAGTGGAATGGACGGAGAAAGAGCCTGAGAGAGAGGATGCGGGTTAGTGAGCTAGGAGATGACTATTGACTTTACATTTGAATTCTTGAAGATTGTATCTGTCGGGAAGTGCGAGAAAAGAAGCTGGTGGAGTAGAATTTGCATTTACATTTTATTCGTTTCATAGTAAAAGGGTGGGACCTAGTTGCTAATCTTGTGGCTCGAGTAAATTCATACATAGGGGCACAAATGAGTAAAGTTATTTAGAGCAGAAGCCGTGAAAGTATTTGTAGAAGAGACACAGGGAAGCCACATTGCACCGGTAAGAAAGTGAATGTATCTGAGCTGCTAACTCAGGATCTATTACATTACAGATTCTCCGTTGATATAGAAATATATTCATCTTTTTTTCTTTGTTAGCCGCTAACAAAGAAAAAAAAAAGACGAATAAAAGCAAGTTTTCAACAGCAGCGATCAAAACGAGGCGTATGGCCTAACACTAAGTAAATGAAATCGGTAAACATTGAAAACATTTCTCCTGATACACACACATAAAAACGCAGAAATTAAAAAATAAAAACTTTGAACAATCTGAATATCAATAACCAATCATTATCTTCCGATACGATTAATGTCATTACTGTCTATAGACTGGAAATAAAGCTAAGACAGCCAGAATGAAAGTAAATGTTGTCGGCATTTTGGCTTAGTATGATCCGCCATTTTTATAACTTGTTCTTTTCCCAAATTCTTGACCACTGAGCAAGTATACCGCATAATTTTAATCGTTCCGCTTTCAGATTATGTTAAAAAGAACGAATTAATAAAAAAAAGTAATCTTGCCTAAAAGAAAACGAAATGCATTAATCATCTCCCTACCAGACAAAAGAAATGGTTTAGCTCATCCAATTAGATCTACTTTAATAAAACGACGATCGTGTTAGAAAACGCTGCGCCGGTTGCAAATCCATCTTCTTTTCTTGTTGTCACAGAATCCACCAAGAAGTCAACTATATATTTATCTTCATTGATCGAATACATGTCAGGTTGTTCGAAAAATAATGTCCGATTTTAGGATAAACCTTCCTATTCTTATGTATTACACAAAAATATATATTATTCATTTCAAATGATTAAAGTCTCCTTTCTGTTAACTTAATATCAATCTCTTTCAGAATTTAACTTAAAATATTATATACCTTACATCTTAAGTAAGAAAAAATAAGAGACAGATGCCTTTACCTTTTTTGCATTTGTCCAAGGTTGGACATAATGCTTCGCTAACTGCTGCCAAAATTAACAGAGACTGGGGGTGAAGGATCCACATGTGGTAGAACATTACGGGACTGGCTTTTGAAGTTCCACAGTGGGGATAAGAGTCTTGAGGATCATGGTGGCAGAGGATGTCCGTCTGCAATTTACAAATAAAGATCTGAAAACTATCGTCGAACAAAACTCACGCCGAAGATTCTGAGCAATTTATCAGTTAATGAATGTCAGTGTTTCAACAATACCGGACCATCCTTAGGAAATTGGCAAGGGGAAGAAACTCAGTAAAGAAGTTCCACATGAACTCAGTGAAAGTCAGTGTTCGGTGTTTGGAAGTGTGTTTGATGCTGCATCTGCGAAATTCAATTCTTGATCGAATAGCGACTTGTAGTGAGAATTAAGTACTTTATTACGATTCTAAACAATCATGACGAAAAGCTGAAATTGCACTAATAAAAAATTATGGCGTTTGTTTGGTGGTTCACAAATGCTGTTTTCCATTACAGCTTTTGGTCCTGGGTATGACAATAAACTACATCCGGCAGCAAGGCCTCTGATTGGGAGGTTGTGAGGAGCATGAACCACCTCTTAATTGCTGTTGTTCTCAGGTCCACCCTGACCCGGGGTGGTAGCACCTGTTAGGGCCCCAACTATAGGCAAATAGTTTATCCCCAAACTGGGATCAAAAGTATAAAAATAGACTTTTATAGAAATGTATACATAAGAATAAACTTTTATAGAAAAATATACATTTTTGAAGGAAAAATGTAACCAAAAATACATTTTTTAAGGAAAAAAATTATTACCATAACACATTTTTGAAGGAAAAAAATTACCAGCAGCACAATTTTGAATACAAAACCGGAAGACGTCTTCAGTTTTTTCTAAAATAAAAAAAAATAATAATAATAAAAATTCATCAAAATCTGACTAAATCGACCTACTCAGTATAATTGAACATTAAAAAAATACCTTAAAACCATACTTTTTTGGCATTAAATAACCCACATTAAACTCACTCACTCACTCCATTACAGCTTTTTGGGAATCTAACCAGACTAACATTGCTGAAGTTCAGTTTCGTAAAATAAGAACTTAAGAAATACATTAATTATGGAATAAAATTTGATTCTAAAATCGGACATTATTTTCCAAACAGCCTAATATTTGAGTGATCTTAAACTGAAAGCCATTTATTGATACGATGTGGGAGAATCTATCGATCTGGAATCTTTATTTTATAACCAAGTATCATTTGTTTCAGGGTAAAGATGCAAGATTGTAACATTGTTTCAAAGTTAACATTAAGCCGTCATTACCATTGTAATGTTTTTGTAAAAGTCGCGTCCCTCAGAATCAAATCCATGTGAATATCAGATAGTAAGAAGTGGAGAATGTCTAAATTCGAATACAGTTGAAATCAAAGCCAAGCAAAGTTGTCTCGATTTTGGGCCATCTTGACCTACCGGTTACTAAAAGGCAGGTAAATTTAGAAGGAACAATCCACAAGACAATATCAATTAATGAAGCTGATTTTGCCAGTTTCATTTTTGACAGATGAAAGACAGTTGCTTCTTATAAGAATAAGACTAGATGAGAATGTAAGTTACCTCCTCTATACCCCTTCTTTTTCTCCGTTTCTCACACACAGACATCCTGAAAAGCAGGACAAGAAAAAAGAGAAACTCGGTCTCTGGTTTTAGATATATCGAAAGCTTGTTTGTTAAATTCACAAGCTCAAGAGCTATGGTGTCTCTGACTCGAACGTTCTTAAAAAATTATGTAATGAAAATCGTTTTGAACAGCTGCGCTTTTAGATGCTTTGATTGGGTCACTGTATCGGGCTAGGAAGTTTTTCTCGCCTGAGTCCATCTTGCCCGTATACAAATCAACCATCCGACCGTGAATTGAATACTGTTGTCATATTTGTTCGGGCGCCCCTGCCATTCATCTCAGGGTTCCCGACAGGCTCCAAAGGAGAATATGTAACGTGATCGGTCCTAACCTGGCAGCTCGATTCCAGCCACTTTCTCATCGGCGAGATGTGGCTTCCCTCTGTCTATTTTATAAATATTTTCATGGCTTCCGCTCCGACAAGCTTAGCTCACTGGTGCCCCCTCCACAAGAATTTACTCGAGCAACCAGACTGGCAACCAGGTCCCACCCATTTACAGTTAAATTAACTAAATGCAGCCACCACTTGTACTCTATCAGCTTCCTTTCTCGCACGTTCCGCCTGTGGAACTCCCTTCCGTATACAGCTACAATCTCAAAGAATTTAAATGCAACGTCAATTCTCATCTCTTGTCCACTTGACTCTAGTCCTTCTCTCGTCCTTTCCACGTCACTTTTACTCTCGCAACTGTCTTCACATTGGTATTCCCATCCTTCTCTTGCCCTTTCTCTGATACCACCGGTTACTGGTTCGTCTATCTCTTCGCTCTTCCCCTACTTAAACTTTCACTCTTCTCTTATGTAGCCCTTTGCACACCAGTGTTAGTACCTCATTGCCTGGAGTGAAACAATTAAAAAAAAAACACTGTAAGAGCGCTACCCTTAGACTTATTCACTCACGCGCAAATACCCTTGGGAAAGGTATTAATCCGTCTGTTCCCTCCAGTTATGGATTAAATAACAGGACAGATTGGGTTCTATAGTCTTGGCTGGTAACCAGTCTATCGGAGAAAGTAATGGCAACCTAGTGCGGGATAATCTTCTGCCCAGTCAGTCAGTCTCTTTCGAGACATGATCGCCCAAGCGTGTTTCACGTATGGCACTTAACTGACTGACCCTTAGACTTACGTTGATTCTTGATCAGCGACATTCTCGATGTGATCAATTCCCAATTCGATATTTATTTATGTATGGAAATATAACTACTTACTCTTCTCTTAATAGTAAGTTCAATAGGTCCTACAAAGTGAAATTGGCGACTAATCTCGAAAACAACCTCCAATCAGTAGTTAACTGGGTCATAGACTAATTGGAGTAGATAGACGAAACTATCGCCCGGTTCACACTCCACCCACATCTATTGAACAGGTGAAGAGACTCATCCCTTGTTCCCTGCTTAGAATGTGGTTTCCGGTTTTCTTTTTTCCAATCTTTTACTCTTTGCCATCATTTTACTCTTTTTTTTTCAATTGGAGTAGATAGACGAAACTATCGCCCGGTTCACACTCCACCCACATCTATTGAACAGGTGAAGAGACTCATCCCTTGTTCCCTGTTTAGGATGTGGTTTCCGGTTTTCTTTTTTCCAATCTTTTACTCTTTGCCATCATTTTACTCTTTTTTTTTCAATTGGAGTAGATAGACGAAACTATCGCCCGGTTCACACTCCACCCACATCTATTGAACAGGTGAAGAGACTCATCCCTTGTTCCCTGTTTAGGATGTGGTTTCCGGTTTTCTTTTTTCCAATCTTTTACTCTTTGCCATCATTTTACTCTTTTTTTTCAATTGGAGTAGATAGACGAAACTATCGCCCGGTTCACACTCCACCCACATCTATTGAACAGGTGAAGAGACTCATCCCTTGTTCCCTGTTTAGGATGTGGTTTCCGGTTTTCTTTTTTCCAATCTTTTACTCTTTGCCATCATTTTACTCTTTTTTTTTCAATTGGAGTAGATAGACGAAACTATCGCCCGGTTCACACTCCACCCACATCTATTGAACAGGTGAAGAGACTCATCCCTTGTTCCCTGTTTAGGATGTGGTTTCCGGTTTTCTTTTTTCCAATCTTTTACTCTTTGCCATCATTATACTCTATTTTTTTCAATTGGAGTAGATAGACGAAACTATCGCCCGGCTCACACTCCACCCACATCTATTGAACAGGTGAAGAGACTCATCCCTTGTTCCCTGCTTAGAATGTGGTTTCCGGTTTTCTTTTTTCCAATCTTTTACTCTTTGCCATCATTTTACTCTATTTTTTTTAATTGGAGTAGATAGATGAAACTATCGCCCGGTTCACACTCCACCCACGTCTATTGAACAGGTGAAGAGGCTCATCCCTTGTTCCCTGTTTAGGATGTGGTTTCCGGCTTTCTCTTTTCCAATCTTTTTACTCTTACGTAGCCCCCTGCGCATCAGTGGCGTTACCGCCTTGCTTGGGGTGATATGATTTAAAAAAAAAAAAAAGAATCCATCATTCATATTTATAAATATATCATTCGTTCATGCTTTGAATGTTTCTGTCATATCTGGTCCAATCTTCTTGCTTTATATTTCGATATTCTGGACAAAATCCAAAGAAGCTCTTGTAACGTTATCAGTCTTGGCCTATGAAATTGTTCCTAGCCTGTCTACTCTCTTTCTATCCACTTTATCTAAACTCTCTAGTATGATTTACTATGCTCAATGTTGCTTTTCTGCAAATTCTTAAGAATGGAAAACAATGTTAAGCTTAATCGTAAGACTTCTTCTCATTAACGATTAGCTTAATTCGATAATCGATATTTTCTAGACTAGAAGGCTGTCTTTCTTTTATTTTAAAAATAAAAGGAATCCTAAATTAATCAATAGTTTTAATCAAATATATAATTAATTGGAATCAACGAGGATGGTATTGTTCGAAATTAGCCTTTTCAGAAAGGTTAAGAACGCAAAAAAGATAATCACGATAAATCTCGTTTCCGTGCGTATGAGAACGAGACTGCAGAAACAACGACAACGCCTTTACGCAGAGTTTTTACTTGATTTTATAATGCAACATAATTGTGTAATATTTTACATCTTCATTTCTTGTTTTGGAAAAAGCTGAACAATTGTTTAAAGAACGAAAGACCATTGATATATTTTGATCATACAGGGAAATACTGTTTACCGTTGTTAAACAGATTATTTGATGTGAGCTCTACAATCTTTATCTCTCCGTGTGATGAGTCAATAACCTTCTTGTCCTCGTAATCTTCACTTTCCACATTTTTCCACTTTCATTCACATTACACGTCCTATTACTAGTTTTAAGAATAACCGAATGCCTAGAGTGGCTCTCGAGCCTTGTATTTGGTGACCTTCATAAAAAGTTCTGTGAATACAACAAAACAGAATTATTTTAATTCGAGAAGTGAATGTAAAGACTGATGAGCAGGTAGTTGAATTAGAAAAGAAATTAACTGATGAACAACAACAAAAAATTACTTTTTGAAAAAAATCTGTTTGTAATCAGCGCATTAATAGCCGCCTTCCTTTTCACTTAATGTCACCGTCTTTGACTCTACAATCAGGGTGGAATCTACATAGAAGCCAGACACGATAATACTCTGTTTTAATAATAATAATGATTATAATAATGATATGTATTCACAAGTACAGCTGACATATTACGAAAGACTTTATCTACGTAATGTGTGAGATCTTAGCTTTTTTTTTGTTTTTTTTTTTGTTTTTTTTTGGTTTTAATGATCTTTGGAAAATGTCATGAGGCTATTTATGACGTTAGGTCTCTGGTTAGGAGCCGGAAAAAATGTGTAATCAACAGAAATCAAATGAAATAATAATAAAAATAATAATAAATGATGTCCCAAATGGTGATGGAGTAGAATTTCCTAATCTTCATAGACAGGAAAAATGATGCAAATAAACCAAACAGAGTCATAAAGTTATTCCTAAGGACACAATGGTCCAGTGGATATAGACGTTGATTAGTTCTTGTAATTTAACCCAAAGAGTGGTGGTGAGTTCAGGCTACAGCAGTGGTGAACAAGTAACTTGCAGGGTTAGAGGGAGATAAGTCATGGCTTCCAATCGTGGCATTACTACCCAAGGAATGAGAATGATATACCCCAGTTGTAATAAAGGGTTCGGTTCGAAATTCCTAACACCTGAAGAAGGCCGGAGCGTACAATGGTCGAAACGTTGTACAAAGGGCAAAAAAGATTAGAACAATAGTCCGAATAATGTAAATACTGTAATTGGTATAACTTAACCACAGCATTCAGTCAGTTAAATGCCATACGTGATACGCGCTTGGGCAATCATGTTTTGAAAGGGACATGACTGACTAAGCAGAAGATTATCCCGCAGTAGGTTGCCATTGCTTTCTGCGGTAGACTGGTTGCCGACCAAGGCTATAGAACCCAATCTGCCCTGCTATTTAACCCATAACTGGAAGGAAGAAAACGGATTAATACCTTTCCCAAGGGTATTTGCGCGTAAGTGAATACAATGGATTCAACTGGAATTCGAACTCGGCTCACCCGGTTTCTCGTTCCGAGCCGATATCCACTGGACCACAACGCACATTCAATGGTTTTAAAAAAGAATGTGAAAACCTGTCCAACTGTAAAGACGTGAAAATCAAAGTAACAAATAGGTAGAAACTACAAACTACGATTATCTCAGTAGCAACAGGAGCATTGGATATGATAAAGAAGGGTAGCAAATATAATGTGAGTAAAATTCCTGGACACATCAGCATCTCAGAGCTACAAAAGTTTACTTAACCTATGATATACTGCTATGAAATTGAGTGTCATGATGGGTATATTATACTTTGTATGTTTGTCCTTCAGCATTAGCTTGTTGGGTTGCTGCTCAATCAAATAATAAAAATAATAATATTGAAAATAACATGCACCATATATAGTCATAAAATATTTCAAAAGAGGAACCTGCTAACTAATTGAAATGATTTGTCCACACACTTAGAAGATTTCTAAAAACAATGCCAAAAATAGCCAATTTCAAATCGAAACAGCAATAATTTATAAACGGTCAACCCTGTAGTGATAGGAGCATATGATAAAGAATAGATATGATAAAGTAGGATAGTGAAAATCATGTGAGCAAAATTCATGAACACATCAGCATCTCAGAGATAGAAAAGATTAATTCAATTACGATTATCCCTGCTGTGGTAGGGGCAGATTATATAATAAAGAAAAGTAATTATGAACAAGTGAGTGAAATTCCGAGATAGATGGTCATTTTATTGCCAGAAAAGATGAAACTACGATTATCCCTGTAGTAAAAAAGAAACCGCATATGATAAAGAAGGCTACCAAAAATTATATGAGTAAAATTCCTGGACACAACAGTATCCTAGAGCTACAAAACTTTACTTAAGCTACGATTATCTCTGTAGAGATAAAGGCATTGATTATACTAAAGAAGGCTGGTGAAAATCATGTAAGTAATATCCCTGGGAGCCGAGTTCGAATTCCAGTTGAATCCATTGTATTCACTTACGCGCAAATACCCTTGGGAAAGGTATTAATCCGTTTTCTTCCTTCCAGTTATGGGTTAAATAGCAGGACAGATTAGGTTCTATAGCCTTGGTCGGCAACCAGTCTACCGCAGAAAGCAATGGCAACCTACTGCGGGATAATCTTCTGCCCGGTCAGTCATGTCTCTTTCGAGACATGATCGCCCAAACGTGTATCGCGTATGGCACTTAACTGACTGAATATCCCTGGACACATTAGCATCTCAGATCTAAAAGTATTACTTAATCTACGATAATCCTGTAAAGATAAAGGCAGTGGATATGATAAAGAAGGGCAGCAAATATAATGTGATAAAAACTCTTGGACACTTGAACATCTCAGAGCTACAAAAGATTACTTAAACTACAATTATCCCTGTAGTGATAGGGGGCATTGGATATGATAAAGAAGTGTTGTGAAAATCATAGGAGTAATATCCCTGGACACATCAGTATCTCAGAATTACAAAAGATTAATTTAATTACGATTATTCCTGTAGTGATTGATACAGGTATTGGATATAAAATAAAGGTAGTGACAATCACTTAAGTAAAACTCTTGGTTACAGCAGCATCTCAGAGCTACAACAGATTAATTAAACTACGATTAACCTAGACGTGATTGAAGGTATTTAATATGATAATTAAGGGTAGCGAAAATAATGTGAATAAAATCCCTGGTCATATCAGTATCTCAGAGCTACAAATGTCTACGGTAACTATGATTATCACTGTAGTGATAGTGGTAGTGGATGTGCTTAAAAACGGCGGTAAAATTCATGTGATTAAAATTCTTGGGCCCATCAATATCTCAGATTTACAAAAATGACTTAAACCACGTTTATCCTTGTAGTGATAGAGGTATTGCATACGATAAACAAGGGTAGTGTAAAATCTTGTGAATAAAATTGCTGGATACATCAGCAACTTAGAAATACAAAAGATTACTTGAACTACGATTATCTTTGTAGTAATAGGGGCGTTGGATTTTGTTTTTAATCACATCACCCCAATCAAGGCGGTAACGCCACTGAAGCGCAGGGGTCTACGTAAGAGTGAAAAGTTTGGAAAAGAGAAAGCCGGAAACCACATCCTAAACAAGGAACAAGGGATGAGCCTCTTCACCTGTTTAATAGACGTGGGTGGAGTGTGAACCGGGCGATAATTTAGTCTATCTATTCCAATTGGAAAAAAAAAAAAAAAAAGAAAAAGGAGTGAAAAGATTGGAAAAGAGAAAGCCGGAAACCACATCCTAAACAAGGAACAAGGGATGAGCCTCTTCACCTGTTCAATAGATGTGGGTGGAGTGTGAATGTTTAAAAAGGAGCTTTCTTGTTTTAGAATCCATTCGTCTGATGTCGTTTAGAGTGCAGTTCAAGATGTTGAAGCTATATTGGACCACTGGGATGGCAAGGTTGTTAATGGCCATAATTCTGTTCTGAGAATTCAATTCAGTTTTTAATATCAGTTGTAGCCTTCTATAGTACTTTTTATGCACTATTTCTTTCATTTTTTTTAATGGTAAATTCTTTCACTCTCATTTACACCTAGGTACTTATAAGCTTCTTGCTCTAAGTCTTTTATTGTTACAGCAGGATCTAAGCTAATTGAGGATGTTTGCTGTATTGATCCTTATAGCTTTAAAAAATGGTATTGAGTATCATATGCGTATAATTCCCGGATACAGCAGCGTCTCAGAGCTATACAAGATTATTTAAACTACGATTATCTAAATCTAAACTTATTTATAAATGGAACTTTGGCCCTGTGTGTGTGTGTGTGTGTGTGTGTGTGTGTGTGTGTGTGTGTGTGTGTGTGTCCGTTACCTATAGATTCCGAAACGGCTGAACCGATTTTCTTGAAAATTTATACAGTTGTACTATAAGCGCCTGCGAGTGTTCTTAGCTAGGTTTTGTGTCGAGGTTCTCCGATAAATATCGAAAACCGATAATCGAAAAAATCAGGTTATAGAAGGAGTGGTCCGATTTTAATCAAATTTGATACACTCATAGACAAAGACATAAGAAACGGTATTCAGAACTCCTATGTAGCCCCCTGCACATCAGTGGCGTTACCGCCTTGAAAAAAAAGTTCTCATACGAGCACGAAGTTAAGCAGCGTCGAGCCTATCAGTGCCTAGATGAGTGACCGCTTTGAAATATCAACTGGTTTAAGGTTGGATGGGTGTTTGGTATGGTTTACAGCCATATCATGTTCAAAATTTCGTTCTCACACGATCACCAAAGTTAAGCAACATCGAGACTGGTCATTACTTTGATGTGTGATCGCTTGGGAATACCAAGTAGTGTAATCTTGGATGTGCGAGTTGTATGACTTACGGCCATATCATATTCAAAATCCGGCGCCCGTACGATCATCTATCGAACGTGGTACGTACCTTGATGTGTGATCGATTGGGAATACCAGGTGGCTCTAAGCTTGAATGTGGTGTGGTATGGCTTGCGTCCATATCTCTTTCAAAATTTGGTTGTCGTACAAAAATATAAATTAAGCAATGTAGAGCCTAGTCTTTAACTACAGAGGTTGGACAAAATAATGTGAACACCTTCAAAATAACAACCCGATTTTCAATTGCTTGTAACACCGTCAAAGACTTTTAGATTTCTATTTTTTTAATATATTTCTATTGCTGCTTGTTTATATTTCTAACTAGCAGTATAGCCCGGCGTTGCTCGGGTGTAATGAAAGCTTTAAAACTAACCCATGGTCCTGGAGCTCAGACTCTTTGCAGTAGTTCTTTCCAGTTAAAGAGAAACCGTAGACTGAAAGAAAAATGAATGGATGTACGTTAAATTTTGATTTCCTGGTATCGACATCAAATGAGTTTTTTTCGTCGTAAACTGAATTTTGAAGGCTAAATAAGTCCTCTGAGTAAATGGTATCGTGGCTGAGACTAAGAACTACAATTATACCTACTTAGAGCCAAACCCGAAGCAAAAACTAAAATAAAAGGGCTGAAAAAAAAAATACAGACATAGAGGCAGATAAACAAACACACACAAACATTTTGCCTTATATATATATATATTATCGATTTTCTGCACTATTGTAAGAACTGCAAAGTTGAAACTTCTGAATATCGTTTCTTATCTCTTTGTCTATGAGTGTATCAAATTTGATTAAAATTAGGTAACGTACACACACACACACACACACATACACACACATAGACAAAGTTCCATTTATAAATAAGTTTAGATAAAATAATTCTTTTCAGTATAATCATCAGAAACTACTAAAATCTATCAACATGTCAGACCTATCAGATTTCAAGTTGTTGGCGCCCGTATGACAGGCGCAAGCGTGACTGAAACAGCCCGGATGCTGGACGTTTCAAGAGCTACAGGCTCTAACGTAATGACTGCATATGTAAAACACGGCAAAACATCGTCGTCGAAGCACAATTCCGATAGAAAATCAAAGATTTCTGATAGGGCCCATCGGACCCTGACGCGAATTGCCAGGAACGACCGCAAAACAACAGCCCTTAAAGTGACTGCCGAACTTAAAGACCATCTCGAGCATCCAGTTTCTACAAAAACCGTCCGACGGGAGCTTCACAGATCAGGTTTTCATGGGAGGGTTGCCATCAGGAAACTTTTGCTCTCAACAACAAACGTTGCAAAGAACTGGTCTATGGAGCAGTGGAAAAATGTGATATTATCTGATGAATCATCATTCACTTATTTCCGACCACCGGCCTAGTTTACGTCTGGGGGCAGCCTAAAGAAGCACATAAAATAGACTATCTTCTTCTACTGTGAAACATGGAGAAGGATCTGTGATGATCTGGGAAGCAATATCATAAAAAAATCCGCCGGTTCAATGGCAGAATCAATAGTCAGGACTATTTAGGCTTTTTATCTGACCAGGTGCATCCCATAGTCTCAGAACTGTTCCCGGAAGGAAATGCAGTATTCCAGGATGATAATGTCCCAATCCACACAGCTAAAGTGGTCTCTGAATGGTACGAGGAACATTCTGATGTAGTAGAGCACCTTGTCTGGCCACCACAGTCCCCAGACATGACTAACTGGGCAGAAGATTATCCCGCAGTAGGTTGCCAATAGTGCCCAGCGCAGATGACGCCAATTTAATTAGATTTTCAGTACCTGATTTTCTTATCTAAATAATGTTTTTCAATTCCTATTAATGTTTATGCAAAGTACAAATTTTGAAGTGACTGCATGCAAATTACTTCAAATAAAGATTTATATCTAATACTAGCAGTATAGCCCTGCGTGGCTCGGTTGTAATGAAAGCTTTAAAACTAATCCATGGTCCTGGAGCCCAGACACTTTGGACGTTGGCACGAAAGACTAAAAAGCAATAGTTGTTTCCAGTTAAAGTGAAACCGTAGACTGAAAGAAAAATGAATGGATGTAAGTCAAATTTTGATTTCCTGGTATCGATATCAAATTTCCTGCACTATTGTAAGAACTGCAACATTGAAAGTTCTGAATATCGTTTCTTATGTCTTTGTCTATGAGTGTATCAAATTTGATTAAAATCTGACCACTCCTTCTATAACCTGATTTATTCGATTATCGATTTTCGATATTTATCGGGGGTACCTCGACACAAAACCTAGCTAAGAACACTCGCAGACGCTTATAGTACAACTGTGTAAATTTTCAATAAAATCGGTTCAGCCGTTTCGCAGTCTATAGGTAACGGATACACACAGACACACACACAGACACAGACAAAGTTTAATTTATAGATAAGTTTAGATAGATTATTTTGATATTTTCGAAATCGGGTATGATACACCCATGGTTAGTAGCGATGTAACTTTAATTGATGGTTAGGGTTCCAGGGTTAACGATGGATCGTATATACGAGTTTCACATGAGGTTTGAGTTTTGTCCCAATAGTCTTTAAAGGCAAATGAACCTCTCTGAAAGACCAAAATATAATCTGCCCGGTGATGATGGGATGTTACCAATTTCGTTTTTGAGACACTCAATATTGCCAGTCATTCCCTCTTTCCATTGAGTTGTTAATATTAGGTCAGAGCGTCGATCAACTGTTAAGCTCTGGTAGTCAATAATTCTGACGATGCATCCGTATACCGTTGTAACAACTGCATAGATATCCACAAAAAGATCGGGGTATTGTCTTGGATTTGAACGGTTGAAGACAGATAGCCAAGTGAAATGGCTTTTAGTGCTGAACAGGGCAAAAGTCAAAACCCCTGGTGTAAGGATTTGTTATAGTTTATAAAATGGCGAGTGTTCTAAAAATAGAAAAAGGTAGACACACTGATGCCAAGAATTCAAAATTAGGCAGCCAAATAAGGAACCGTTTCTTTTGGTAGGAGTAGGAGTAAGAGTAGGAGTAAGAAGTAGGAGTTAAGGACAGTAGTTTTCGTGTAGGAGATTTAAAAAGAGAAGACGCTAGTCAGTTGACCGCTAGAGTCCAGAAGGGATATGCTCGTTTACTACTAGCGTCCCACCGTGAAGAGAATTTAGCTAGTCTGCTCCTGTATCCACACACAATTTAAAGGTTGTAACTTGATGTAAAAACCTATGGTTTTATACCAAAAATAAACATCATTAATTCAAGTTTGTGTTATCTTCTAATTATACCAAAGCGAAGCAACACAACAGATTTATTTATAGCCAGGAGGTGGTCACCTAAATATTCGCTTGATATGCTCAGTAATATTTCTGATTTGTTAGAAAATATTCTTAGTCGGTCATTTTTATGTAATAAACAAACGGAAGTATGCATCGAGCCAATGCGTAGAAGACGAATTTCAGTCATTCGTTGTCAGTTTAAGCAATGCACTTCCGGAATCGTTCTGGTCTTCATGTATTTTACAAATATCATTTACTTTTATGTTAAGAAAACATTTACTTAATCATCACATCACAATATTTCACATATTCTTGCAGCTTTAGCAATTAAATGACTGAGAGTTTAAAAAAAGGCAAAAAACAACTGCACTATTTTTGTAGGAGAATGATAACTAAATAAATGATTGTAACCAGGCATTACATTTCTATATACAAATAAATACTCGTAGAAAATGAGAAAAAACAAGACGTGGAAACAACAAAACGTCTACTATTTATTATCTGGTTGTTATTTGGTGTTAGAAAAACGGTATAGAGTAATACTGAGTAAAATCGTGAGTTTGGGGATCAAATATGGATCAGAATCCGATAGAATGATAAGATAAAGAATAAGTAAAGTGTATCCAGTCTTTCTCGTAATGTGTGTAATGAGTGTCCAGATAATTTAGTTGGAAAACTACAAGAAGCGTCAAGGCCTTTCTTAGTTTGCTCTTTGCTACGTGTACTAAATATTTAGTACATGTGGCAAAGAATTTTATTAAGAAAATCGAATTTTAGAAAATCTTTACTTCTTTTAACGAAAATCGGAGTTAAAATTCTTTGTTGAATGTACTATATATATATATATATATATATATATATATATATACTGAAAAAACAGTAGCTACTCTAGCATCTACGCATCGTTTATCCAGTAATGAATTAGAACACTCTCACTACTGGCGTATGAATACATGGTATATCACACGTTAAAATCTGCTTCCTTCTACCGACCGCCGATAGCTCAGAGGTAGACTCGCTGATTCGGTCGGGTTTCAATTCTAGGTAAAATCAATCGGATGTCTAACCGTACTGATGAGCTGTGATACAGCGAAACAGATCTGTCTGAGGATATATATATATATATATATATATATATATATATATATGATAATAATAACAATACTAATAATAACAGTAATAATAATGCTAATACTAAGAATTGTTATAATATATTTCAGTTCTTCTCGAAAAACCCACCGAGAACAAACTCGGAGGGGAAAGGAGGGGAAGTAAAAAAAAAAAAGAAACAAACTAAGCAGTTGAACATACGTCAAATACTCGTAGAAAAGAAAAAAACTCTGAGACGATAACCCTAACACTAAAGCGCTCAATACAATAGTAGAGCAACAAAGAAAGAATAAATCTAAGTAAGAGCCAACAGACCTACATAGGTTTCACCCTATTGGGTGAAACCTAGGTAGGTCTGTTGGTTCTTACTTAGATTATATATAAGCTGCAGTCCATGGCTTCTAAATATCCAAAATGGCCACGAAATTAGGAACAAGATCTTCATATGGCTTTCTAGTAGCTACAGTGGATATCGGCTCAGAACGAGAAATTGGAGAACCGAGTTCGAAATCCAGCTGAATTCGTTGCATTCACTTACACACAAATACCCCTAGAAAAGATATTAACCCGTTTATTTCCTCCAGCTATAAGTTAAATAACAGGACAGATTGAGTTCTGTAGCCTTGGTTGGCAACCAGTCTACCGCAGAAAGTAATGGCAACCTACTGCGGGAAAATTTTATGCCCACTTAATGTCTCTTTCTAGACATGATCGCCGAAACGTGTATCACGTATGGCACTTGACTGACTGAGTAGCTACAGATATATAAAATTGGAAAACTGTGTTCTTGAAAAATGTGTTGTTGTTTGACATGAAAGCAATGGAACAAAATGAATGATAACAGTTATTTAACTTATAAAGCGAAACTTAAAAAATATTTTCACTAAAAACAAATTGTGTATGTAACATGATTCGGAGAATGCTGCCTAGCGAGTGTTGGCTGAAAAGTTCACAAACTAAGATACTTTAGAACGTAACCAAATCAGGTTAATTTTACAAGATAGCTCCCTCCGTATGGTCCACACACTTCTTCCATCGGAGTTGCAGTGCTTGTATCCTATTGGTGAAGAAGCTTTCACCCTCTTATTCATAAAAGTCATCAACAGTAACGTCATCATCACTGCGGTATTGGTTTTCAGCCAAGTGGGTGTTTTTTTTCAGATTGGGGAATAAATGATAGTCAGATGGGACAAAATCAGGAGAATAGGGAAGGAGATAGACCAGGATGTGCGTTGTGGTACAGTGGATATCGGCTCGGAATGAGAAACTGGGGAGCCGAGTTCGAATTCCAGTTGAATCCATTGTATTCACTTACGCGCAAATACCCTTGGGAAAAAGGTATTAATCCGTCTCTTCCTTCCAGTTATGGGTTAAATAGCAGGACAGATTGGGTTCTATAGCCTTGGTCGGCAACCAGTCTACCGCAGAAAGCAATGGCAACCTACTGCGGGATAATCTTCTGCCCAGTCAGTCATGTCTCTTTCGAGACATGATCGCCCAAGCGTGTATCACGTATGGCACCTAAACTGACTGATAGACCAGTTCAAAGCCCCAGTTATGCACAGCAGTCCGTTAAGACCAAGGACTTGTGTGTTGGTCAGTGCCATGCTTAGCAACATCGCCCTCTTCCCTCCGCAGAATGCACCTTGTGGCCCCTCTAGCCGCAGAATGCAACTTGCAATTTAAATGTTACTTGAAACAAAATAACATACTCTCGGAACGCAAATATTCGGTGATCACGAAAAAACGGAAAAAATCATAGAATTGGCGTTTTGAAGCTATACATTACGAACGTTTTCACAACTTTTAGCTACTTTATAATTTTATTTATGTTGAAACAGATATCTATAATCTATTTCTCTCTCAAGTTCTTTTTTTTATTACAAATGATTTGCGGCCTCTTCGGGGCCGGAAGGATTCTATCAAAGATATATATATGGATTAATATGGATTAATAATTATCCCTAATTCTAATGGGCCCTACACAAATAGGATACACAAAAAAATAATTAGAGCCCTGAATTACCTCCGTTTTAAGGTTGAAGTCACTTCTAATC
Source organism: Ascarosepion bandense (assembly GCA_037127315.1). Classification (NCBI taxonomy): domain Eukaryota; kingdom Metazoa; phylum Mollusca; class Cephalopoda; order Sepiida; family Sepiidae; genus Ascarosepion; species Ascarosepion bandense. Next base: position 2,590,288 of record JBBBDQ010001384.1, on the reverse strand, counting down.
TTAAAATTGTAAACTTTCTAGACATCACCCTTAATTTAAATGATGGATCCTACCAACCATTTCTCAAAGAAAATAGTTCCCCCACTTATATTAATATTTCATCCAGCCAACCCCAAAATTATTATAAAACAGATACCCAATATCGTGAATAATAGAATCAACCAGTTATCATCCAACATTAAAAATTTCAACGCAAGTAAAAATATTTACAATAAGGCCCTTCAAAAAAGCGGATATAAGAACAAGTTAACATATAATAAACCTACAATAGACCCTGAATCATCCAAAACTAAAAGTAAAGAAAACTGTAGAAAAAGAAAGATAATTTGGTTTAACCCCACTTATTGTAAATTAACTAATATCAATATTGGTAAATATTTTCTCAAATTAATAGACAAAAAATTTAATAACAGTAATCCTTTACGGAAAATTTTTAATAGGTACACCCTTAAAATCAGCTATTCTTGTACCCCTAATATAGACAACCTCATTAATTCCCATAATAGGAGTATTCTGGTGAATTTACGCAATCTAGGTCCGGAATTCTATATGAATGCAGCTGTAACTCTGTGGACGCCTGCCCGATGGAGGGAAAATGTAAATCCACCCAGGTGATTTATGAAGCTCGCATTTCTCCATCAAACAATAAAAATGACTACCGAACCTATATTGGTATGTCCGCCGGTCCTTTTAAGCAGAGACTGTATAACCACAGGTATTCTTTTTCGAACACCGGTCAAAAGTACCAGACAGCCCTTTCACGGGTATTCTGGAAAATGAAAGAGGATCCTGAAATTAGCTGGAAACTAATAGGTTCAGCCCGTATTCCGAGGAATTTTCGTGATAGGTGCTGTCTATATTTACTGGAAAAAATTTCAATATTGAAATATCCCCACCAGCACCGACTCCTAAATCTTAGAAGGGAATTTATCAGTAAGTGCCGCCACAAGGCAATTTTTTGAATACTTAAAATTAAAATTAAAATCCCCGTTTTCTAGATGTTAGAATATAAATATAAATTTAATGAGGTTGATTTAAATTAAAATTTTTAATTTTAACCTTAAAAAAGTATTTTAACCCTCCTACCTTCCTCTCCCAATCTCCTTTAATTGTCTATCTTTATAAAATATGAATTCCTTTCCTAAACCCCTTTTTTTCGTTGTTAACACACATATATATTTCTTTAATAATTTTAAATTTATAACTTCCTGTAATTGTTATTTAGCTCGTCTATACCTAAAAATATTAAGTAGATAAACTTAATTAAAATTTTTAAAATCTTATATTTAAATCTATTCCTTCCCCACTAAATATGCCTTTTCAAACAGCCCAAACCCCTTTAAATATTCATGTATCGAGCGAGTGTCTTCCATTTGATATTTGATACTCCGTCTTTCTCTTATCTTGTCTCTATACACCCTTTATTTTCCGCCCCTTCCATTTCTGTTCTGTTCTGTTTTATTTAACCCAATCCTCACCTTAACAACATCTCCTTAACTCTTTTCAACTATCAGGCTAAACACACTATTCCCACATCCCTTTCACTTACAAAGAAAAACCAAAAATAGACTGACCTTAAAAGAAATCTCAAATCCTGAGCGTTATTTATTTATTTTTGCCCCACCTCCTTTGTCCCAGGGTTTTCTTCATTTTGGAGTGGAACCATGTCGCTGAGGTGATGTCGAATCTCTATTAGTGCTGGTGTATTGTCCTGATGTATCTCCTCCTTTATCAGTTTACCTTAGCGTTTGGTCTTGATAGCTTTTCGTGTCACAGTAAACTCCATTGATGGCTTAGTCCTTTTGAAGATAATCAATAATAACAACGCAATAGTAATTAACTTTCGCCCGGTTCACACTCCACCCACGTCTATTGAACAGGTGAAAAGGCTCATCCCTTGTTTCCTGTTTAGGATGCGGTTTCCGGTTTTCTCTTTTCCAATCTTCTCACTTTTTTTCTTCTTCTTCCATTGGAGTAGATAGACTAAACTATCGCCCGGTTCACACTCCACCCACGTCTATTGAACAGATGAAGAGGCTCATCCCTTGTTTCCTGTTTAGGATGCGGTTTCCGGGTTTCTCTTTACAATCTTCTCACTTTTTTTTCAATTGGAGTAGATAGACTAAACTATCGCCCGGTTCACACTCCACCCACGTCTATTGAACAGGGGAAAAGGCTCATCCCTTGTTCCCTGTTTAGGATGTGTTTTCCGGCTTTCTCTTTTCCAATCTTTTCACTCCTATGTAGCTCCCTGCACATCAGTGGCGTTACCGCCTTGCTCGGGGTGATATGATTAAAAAAAAAAGTACAGAAAGTGTGACATTGAAATGCGATGACTCAATGGGATTGCCAAAGTGCGTTCCTAAAGTTAAGCAAATTAATAAGAAACAGAAAAATTTCGTTAGAAACAAAAGAGTACTGAACTGTTAGGTGATGTTTGTTCTCCTATATGGCACTGAATGCTGGACATTCCCTCAGAGATGAAGAAGAGACTTGAAGATACAAAAATATGGTTCTACAGAAGGGTGCTGTGGATACCTTGGATTTAACATGTGAGCAACGATGAGATTTTGGAGAAAATGGAAACAAAAAATAAACTTTTTTTTTTTTTTATAATCATTTCATCCAAAGCAAGGCAGAAATGCCACCGCTGCGCATGAGAGAGAGAGAGAGAGAGAGAGAGAGAGAGAGAGAGAGAGAGAGAGAGAGAAAAGGTACAGGGGATGTCGAAGAAAAGATTAAAAAACAACAACAAAACGCCAGAAACCTAAATGTGGCAAAAAAGAGACTAGACGTGACAAAAAAGAGGTTTGCGAAGACATGTTCCATCTATATGAGTGAACGTCTGACGAGGCAAACATCATGGCAGCGGACATAAAAATGACTGTGCGCGTGCGCATGAGAACCGAAAAGGAGGCTCACGCGTACGCAAATCGTGGACGGCCCGAGAGAGAAAAATACAGCCTCAATTTGACTGCGAGCAGAAGGAACGCGGACAGTGGAAGAAGACGGACCGTTAGTTCGTAACGAGAAAGATAAATACAGATGACAACAACAAGGAGAAAAAGACAAATACAGACTTAAAAGAAGAAGAAGAAGAAGAAGAAGAAGAACTCTATTCTTGCACATAAGACATAACAAATACACTAAATAACAACGTACAAAATAACATCATTAAAAAGGAATGTAACTGCACAGGAAAAAAACAAAAAACATGCCCACTTAAAGAACTTTGTAATGCAGAAAAGGTTATTTACAAAGCAGAGGTACAGGACATAGATAATCAGAGTAAAATATACTTGGGATCTGCCAAAGACATTTTTAAAATTAGAATAATCATAAATCTACATTTAAACTGGAAAACTTCAAATATTGTTCCAAACTGGCTAGCCACACGTGTAAATTAAAAGTGAAATATGGGAAAGACTCTCATATAACTTGTTTGTAGTATAGTAAAAATAACCAAACCATACAACGATGGCAACATATACAGATTGTGCCAAGAGGAAAAAATAGCTATTTTGTTGTTCCCAGAAAGACAAAAAAAATGCTAAATGAAAGATCAGAAATTATGTTCAGATGCAATCATACCCATAAATACTTACTAGGATCATACAAACATGGATGAAAGTCTTCTAAGATCCTTAAATAACTCCTCCCTCATTTTGAAAATTTTTCGGTTGTTTGAAAATTTTAGTCGCGCGTTCGTAAAAAAATTCCCTCTTCGAATGTCTGAAAAACGGTAAAATCAGTTGTTGCAAATTGTCTGAAGATAGCGAAAGGTTGAAACCTTGGTTGCGGAAATAATTCATTTCCAAATGAAAAATATTCAAAAGTTAAGTTTTACAATATTGAACCATTTTTAATACAACTGTATACTGGTCTAGTTTAATTATGACCAAAAATTAACTAATATATATAGTCATCCGCAGACAGATCTGTTTCGCTATATCACAGCTCATCTGTACGGTTAGACTTCGATTGCTTTTAACCCAGGATTGAAACCGAACCAAACTGACGTCAGTCGACGATTCTACCTCTGGGCTATGGGCGTTCGGTAGAAGAAGGCAGAATTTTTTGCGTATATATTGTCATTATACCCGCCCAATAGCCAGAGTGCTCTAATTCATTTTACTGAATGAGCGATGCGTACATGCGAGAGTAGCTGCTACTTTTCAAAGTCTACCATTCTTCCAGAGTGCTCAATGAAGACATTAAGAAAAAAGTAATCCAAATCTCCTGAGTGTAAATAGCAGGACATATATATATATGTGTGTGTGTGTGTGTGTATATGTGTGTGTGTGTGTATATATATATATGTGTGTGTGTGTGTATATAGACATGTATATATACACATATATATATATACACACACACACATATATATATACATATATATATGTGTGTGTATATATATATGTGTGTGTGTGTGTATATATGTCTATATATATATACACACACACACATATATATAGATATACACACACACATATATATATACACACACATATATATACGTATATATATATGTGTGTGTGCATATATATATGTGTATATATATATATATACACACATATATATACACATATATATACATATATATATGCATATATATATGCACATATATATATATATATACATATATATATACACACATATATATATATGCACATATATATATACACACACACACATATGCATACACACACACACACACACACACTATATATATATATATATATATATATATATATATATATATATATGTCCTGCTATTTACGCTCAGGAGATTTGTATTACTTTTTTTTAATGTCTTCATGTAAGATACTCAATGATAGGTACATCAATATATATATGTTGCCGTCATTTTAGATGGCACATCGATATAAATATTTTGCCGTAATTTTTGATGACACGGGCCCACTCGCACATATATATATATATATATATATATATATATATATATATATTCTCTCCAGTCACGCTCAGGGGTGATTATCTGTAAGGAAACAAATAATAATCCTCTCGAATATTTTTTCTTCATTTTTAACAGACGGCAGACGTACACTCAGAGTTTATAGTGTCAAAAGACTTTTGGGCGATACAGTATTATGTCGTATCAGCATAAATAAATACAACAGCATTGAATTCATATAACATCGTATTTGCTTAAAACCTTTGCTGTTGTTTATTCTGCTGACTAGGTTTTAGTATCAAGTGGGGTCTTTTTTTTTCAAGTTTTCTCGATATAGAATTTCCATCCCATCAACTACCGATCGTGTATATATTATTAAGATAAAATCTCAATAGTTTTAAAGCATCGACTCGGTTTTTCTCTCTTGTTTTATTCAATACCTTAACAATTCTACCCAACTCTGATATATGGCTAGTTATAAGTTGCCAACACTTAGTCGATACAAAAAAAAAAAAATTCGGATCAATTGAACCAAACTGGAGTAACTAGTTGCTTCCAGGCAACAATCAGCCACTTCATTGACTACCAAGCGTGTCTTGTAGTGCGCAAAAAGCACGTGGTTTATATCCAAGAATCTATTTTCTGTGCCGTTTATTCTCCTTTCATGTTACTCCCATTATCATGACCAAGATTTCCAATTTGTAATCCTATTTGCTTAAGCCGTTCAAGAGGAGGTTTCTGTTATAAAGTCACTTTTAGTTGAACAAATTCCAAGAAATTTTCTCTCATGGTAACTTCAGGCTCAGACATCGCATTATCTCACGGTTTTGATTGCATCAACAAAATTTACAATTATTGTCAGTTGTTCAATATGACTGACATCAACTGTGATTTACATCCTCCGCTGTAAGCTGTATTTGTTCAATTCGGATATTTTTTTTATAGACGTTTTTTTTTGCTTCTATTTTCTCGATTTTGTAAAATCTACGTCTTTTGGCAAAGAATGTATCAACCAATTGCGTTATACTTACGTCACACATTTACAATATTTATTAACCTCCTCTTGCATAGGAAAAATTTTGTTTCTCTCGTTTATATATATATATATATTCATATCGTCCCAAGCAAGGCATTTTACTGCAACTGTTTTGCAGGGGGTTACATCGGAGGAAAGTTATAAGAAAGAGTGACTGGTTATAGGGGTATCAGGAAGTGGGTAAGAGAAGGATGAGAATACTGATGAGGGTGGAGTGGACGGAGAAAAGAGCATGAGAGAGAGAGAGAGAGAGAGAGAGAGAGAGAGAGAGAGAGAGAGAGAGTGAGTATGCAGGTTAGTGAGATAGGAGATGACTATTGGCTTTACATTTAAATGCTTGGAGATTATAGCTGTCAGGAAAACAAGTAAATGGAAGGGAATTCCACAGGCGGGAAGCGCGAGAAAAGAAGCTGGTGAAGTAGAATTTGCATTTACAATTAATTGGTTTCACAGTAAAAGGGTGAGATTTTTGTTTTTTCCACTTGTTTGGAAAACTATGGGATGCAACTTGTTGTAGTCCCTGTATTATAAACTGTCGGAAATCAATGTTGCAAAAGTAGGATCCGTAAGTAGGGTCAGTATAATTCGTCAGACACAGTACTGTCATTAGTCGATAGCCATAAAACCAGGTTCAAATAAATGCATTTAAAGTTCAATGGATTACGTGAATTTCCTAATCAATCGAGTGGAGACGCATCGAGTCCACAGAGAATGGAAGTAGAGTAATACGGAAGTCTCCAGTCAATCTTCGATCATTAAAAAAAAGAAAAAAAAAAGAAAAGAAAGACTGAAAATCAATTTTAAATGCAGAACTTCCCTCCACTCATATTGGATTCATTGCTGTCAGGGATAAATAAAACCGTGGTTACTGTTTTATTTTCTAAATTACAAACAAGTTGCGGTGTCTCTGAATATGTAATCACTAGCAGTATAGCCCAGTGTTGATCGGGTATAATGAAAGCTTTAAAACTAATCCATGGTCCTGGAGCTCAGACTCAGCCTAAAGAATATTTGTGTCAAGTTTGGTGAGAATCGGATAAAAATCGTGGATTTGTATAAAGGACATACAGACAGATAAACAGACACACACACAAACACTTTGCCTTATACATACATACATATATATATATATATATATATATATATATATATATATATATATATATATATATATATATTTTCGATTTTCTGCACTATTGTAAGAGCTACAACCTTGACACTTCTGAATATCGTTTCTTATATCTTTGTCTATGAGTGTATCAAATTTGATTAAAATCTGACCACTCCTTCTATAACCCGATTTTTTCGATTATCGATTTTCGATATTTATCGGGGGTACCTCGACACAAAACCTAGCTAAGAACACTCGCAGACGCTTATAATACAGCTGTGTAAATTTTCAAGAAAATCCGTTCAGCCGTTTCGGAGTCTATAGGTAACGGATACACACAGACACACACTCACACACAGAGACAAAGTTCCATTTATAAATAAGTTTAGCTAGATTTAGATTAGATTAAAAAGGAATATAGGTACTAATGTATTTGTTCTACAGTTTTAATGATGTATCGTTTTTAGCTAAAAGGAAAAGAAGAGACTTGAAGCAATAGAAACAAAGAAAAAAGTGCTGAATTGTTTTGTAATATCAGTTCCTCTATAAGATATTGAATGATGGACAATCTCCTCAAAAATGAAGAAGAGACTTGAAGTAACAGAAACAAAGAAAAGAGTACAAAACTGTTTTGTAATATCAGTCCTTTTATAAGGCATTGAATGATGGACAAAATCCTCAAAGATGAATAAAGACTTGAAGCAACAGAATCAAAGAAAAGATTACTGAACTGTTTTGTAATATCAGTCCTTCTATAAGGCATTGAATGATGGACAATCTCCTCACAAATGAAGAAGTGACCTGAGGCAGCAGAAATCTGGTTCTACAGAAGAATGCTCATAATATCCTGGACTAGACATGTCAACAACGACGAAGTTTTAGAGAAAATAGAAACAAAAAGGACACTTACACTGATAATTCGAAAGAGGCAGTTGAAATTTCTCAAGCACATAATGAAAGGGCACTTTAAAAATTCGATACTCGTAGGACCTATTAAAGTCACGAAGGGCAGAGGTAAGCACTGCACAACCTATTTAACGAGTTTTGGTTGACAGAACAGGGACTAGGAGAGATTGCAAAAAGTCACAATTTACTAACACCTATAAATGTTAAGACATTTATAGGGAGTCATGATTACGCACGTCATAAAAGGAGATGTCTTGAAAAGGAAGAAAAAGAAAAATGTAAAAGCAACGCCAATTGCCATCTTTTGTTTTCCTTACACCCGTTCTTTTATTGTCCTTTGCCCTCACTGACGTCTTCCAATTCTTTTTCAATGCCAGTAACTCATTGCGTTTTAGTTACATTTGTAGCGAATCAGATATTAATCAATTTCAACTCTCTTCACTTTTACAAAAATTCGCAACGATGTGTGAAATCCTGCTTTTTTCCCCAAATAGAAAAATGATTGATCATCTGCTTAAAGAAAAAGTCGAAACCAGATTTCGCAAGTTGGTGTTAAAACGATTTTTGACCAACTTTAATTGGAGTAGATAGACTAATAATTAGAGTAGATAGACTATCGCCCGGTTCACACACCACCCACGTCTATTGAACAGGTGAAGAGGCTCATCCCTTGTTTCCTGTTTAGGAAGCGGTTTCCGGTTTTCTCTTTTCCAATCTTCTCACTTTTTTTTCTTCTTCAATTGGAGTAGATAGACTAAACTATCGCCCGGTTCACACTCCACCCACGTCTATTGAACAGGTGAAGAGGCTCATCCCTTGTTTTCTGTTTAGGATGCGGTTTCCGGGTTTCTCTTTTCCAATCTTCTCACTTTTTTTTTCAATTGGAGTAGATAGACTAAACTATCGCCCGGTTCACACTCCACCCACGTCTATTGAACAGGTGAAAAGCTCATTCCTTGTTCCCTGTTTAGGATGTGGTCTCCGGCTTTCTCTTTTCCAATCTGTTCACTCCTACGTAGCCCCCTGCGCTTCAGTGGCGTTACCGCCTCGCTCGGGGTGATATGATTAAAAAAAAATATTGGAGCAACTTGTAAGACTTGAAAGGACTTAGCGATCCAGTGCGATGACATATAAATGACTTAGCAGCGTCAGAGACTCAGATAGAAGAAGCGAAAGAGAGACACACATCTAAAATGTAAGGTCAATTTCAATAGACCCGGACATTGTCCCCTTTCTCTTTCTCCTTATTTCTTTCAACAATTACTACTACGAACAATTTGTACAAACTCTCGATACCCTTAACTCAACTTTATAATTGAACCCGAACTCTACTCATAACTTCTTAATAATGTTTCTAATTGCACATTATTTTCTACAACTCATGTTATTCTTTCCGTTTAATAAATTTGTATTCATTCAAAATGTATATTGTATTATTCCACTCTTCTACACCAATCCACACATTCTGACAACCAACCTTCTGATAACAATGAAAACCTTCTGATAATAATTCTAATGATGATCATTTAGCATAAATCCTGTAAGCTGTAGGGAGTTCCGTTAAGTTTGACACAAGGCCGAATCAAAGAAAAATTAACCATCTCCCTACACTATACATTATTACCTTACTTGGAGGTGAAAAGATTTAAAATATATATTTTTAAGTACCTTTGAGTATCAAATAGACGAGCTGAAACGGTTATACTTTTTTTTTAGGAGGTATATCCACCAGGGACACTCTTATTCCAACCACCCCTTTTATTAAATATTCAGGAAATTTCTTCTCGGCCTTTAAATTTAGGCTGCGGGCATTCTAGGACCAGGCGTTTCTTGTAATATGACAAATGCCATATTGTTTTTGAAACCAGAGACATATTTTGATCGCTGATGTGTTGCCCCAAGAAAAGACGATTTCAGCGTTTGAAAAAAAACAAAAAAAAAAAAAAACGGTTCGAACCATCTTGAAACTTCGGTGTGTATTTTAAAAGATACTTAAAAAAAAAAAAAAAAAAGACACTCGCAATTCAGAACTAGAGGGCAAGAAAGAGCCTCAGGAGACATGGCTATGTGAGCTCCTTTCGCTAAACGCAAGATAGACATAGATCGATGGTAAATATTTTGTAATTGATTCTTATGGTTACTTTGGTAACGGCAGATAAGCCTGGGTCGTAGCAGCAGTACGGTGTTGTATAGAAACAGTGACGGAACAGTAAGTAAAAGTATGACTATTAACTGAGGTGGTTGTCGTGGTAATTTAATGGCAGCAGTAGTAGTTACATTAGTGATAGGTAGAGTAGATACTGTCCTAATTGGTAATTTCTTAAAAGCACAACCAATTATTGATATTATAAGGATCCGACGATTATACAGTGTAGTTGGAAAGAAGACAGTCCGATATGAGAGAAATTGAACTAATGAGAAAGATATGAAATGAATTAGATATGGAATACGGGAAAATTGAGATGAGGTGATATGATCAATCAAGCGAAATACGCTAGGGGTCTGTTGAGATAGATAGATAGATAGATAGATAGATAGATAGATAGATAGATAGATAGATAGATATGAACAGATGTGAGATAGATAGATAGATAGATAGATAGATAGATAGAACAGATGTGAGATAGATAGATAGATAGATAGATAGATAGATAGACAGACATGAATAGATAGATAGATATGAACAGATGTGAGATAGATAGATAGATAGATAGATAGATAGATAGATAGATAGATAGATAGATATGAATAGACTAAGATATATACAGGGTGCGATGGTTAAATTCTCTCCATTTTATGTTTTAATTTTGTGCATGTGCTTTGTTTTTATTTTGTCGACTGCAAATTATAGTAGGGTCAGTCGGACACCGTCTATGAGAAAAAGAGTACCATGATGCAATTCACTCCGAACAAAATTTGGAAACGGCATGATGTACTTCTTGGCATTCATACCGGAATTATCAAAACGAACATTTCAGAATGTTTGGGTGTAAATATGAGGACAGTACAGAGAATTCGGAATGAGTTGGGTGAGTCTAATGGTGATTACGAATGTTCGGAAGCTTGATTGTTCTAATAAAAAAAAAAACTCCTGAATTAGCTGTTGTGGAACTCAGACTCAACGCGAAGGCCAACATCAAGTGCTTTGAAGAAGTTCTGCTGCCCTGGGTCAAGATGGTGGCTGCTGGAAGACCCTATGTCTGGCAATAGGACTCTGCACCATGCCACAAAAGCAGGAGAACAAAGTCATGACTGTCAAAACTCCATTACATCTAAGCATTTAACTCCTCAGACTTCGACTCCGCTTGATTAGTATGTGTGGGATGCAGTTGAGCGAAAGACCAACAAAGACGTTTTGAAGTCAAGGATTTTGACAGCATTCGACACTTTAAACAAGGAGACCGTCTAGAAGTGATGCAGGATATTTCAAAATCGTCTGGAGGTCGTGGTTGAAGCTAATGGTGATTTTATTGAATAAATTAACACTTTAGTATTTCAAGATATTTTTTATGTAATTATGATGAATATATGTTAAAATGAGATGTCAGTATTATATCCATTTCTGTGTAATTTCGACAACACTTTATCCCTCGTACCCTATATATATATATATGCTACCCCGGATTCTGTGGATGCTTCGGGTGTATGACATTACTCTGTCTCGCATCCAGGAGACGCAATAGTATATCAACAAGTGCACAAGAGTCCTCCACCCTCTGCTTCTCCACAGTTGGGCTCTATATCTATACTGCAGCTTCCGTCTCCTCATTAGTGGTGAAGTTCAAGGTCGGGCCGGTACGCTTTCACATCATGGTGAGGGACACGGCTAATGAGTTTGTCCGCAGATTACAGCCAGATATCAAAACTGACACTAAATGGTCGGCAGTAAAAGCTACCCAAGAAACAGAATCTAGCCTGTGGACCAAAGAGATTATGGGGGTGATCCAAAATAAGGAATTTCAAGGAAAAGCAGCGAACAACTACTGCTGTTTGTCAGTCTAAACAATGTGTTTAGACTACATGCAGTGATCTTGATCCGATTAAGCTATCATGGGATAACTGATTGAAATTAAACCATTGGTAATATAATTTATGCAGCAATAGACTATCAAATGCGAACATCCTAAAGCTTTGAGGGTGGCACCGATGTATTCTCATTATGTCAAAGTGACCGAAGGGCTTTATGCCATGTCCTCTCTGCATACCCTCAGTCACTGTAGATGTACAATCAGTCAAGTGCCATACATGATACACGCTTGGGCGTTCATGTCTCGAAAGAGACATAACTGACTGGGCAGAAGATTTTCCCGCAGTAGGTTGCCATTGCTTTCTGCGGAAGACTAGTTGCCGAACAATGCTATAAAACCCAAACTGTCCTGTTATTTAACATAGCTGGAGGGAAAAATAGATTATATTACATTATTATATTAAGTTTAATTAGTGGGGGATCAGTTTATTACTTCATAATAGAAAACAGATCCCCCACTTCATGGCCAGTAGAAGTTTTAATTAAGTTTCCATCTATTATATACTGTCAGTCAGTTAAGTGCCATACGTGATACACGCTTTGGGCGATCATGTCTCGAAAGAGACATAACTGACTGGGCAGAAGATTATCCCGCAGTAGGTTGCCATTGCTTTCTGCGATAGACTAGTTGCCGAACAATGCTATAGAACCCAATCTGTCCTGTTATTTAACATAGCTGGAGGGAAAAAAGATAGATTATATTACATTATTATATTAAGTATAATTAGTGGGGATCAGTTTATTACTTCATAACAATAAAAAACAGACCCCCACTTTATGCTCAGTAGAAGTTTTAATTATGTTTCCAACTATTATATTCTGTCAGTCAGTTACGTGCCATACGTCATACACGCTATGGGCGATCGTGTCTCGAAAGAGACATGACTGACTGGGCAGAAATTTTCCTGCAGTAGGTTGCCATTACTTTCTGCGGTAGACTGGTTGCCGACCAAGGCTATAGAAACCAATATGTCTTGTTATTTAGCCCATAACTAGAGGGAATAGACGGGTTAATACCTTTTCCCAAAGGTATTTGCACGTAAGTGAATGCAAGGAATATCAACTGGAATTCGAACTCGGCTCCCCGATTTCTCGTTCCACACATGGCTTAATAATAAATACTGGAACTAGTCATGGACTTAGTACACAGTGTATAAGCAGACAACAAACAGTTTGTAATCTAAACTTATTTATAAATGGAACTTTGTCTGTGTGTGTGTGTGTGTGTGTGTGTGTGTGTGTCCGTTACCTATAGACTCCGAAACGGCTGAACGGATTTTCTTGAAAATTTACACAGTTGTACTATAAGCGTCTGCGAGTGTTCTTAGCTAGGTTTTGTGTCGAGGTACCCCCGATAAATATCGAAAATCGAAAAAATCGGGTTATAGAAGGAGTGGTCCAATTTTAATCAAATTTGATACACTCAGAGACAACTCATAAGAAACAATATTCAGAAGTTTCAAGGTTGCAATTCTTAAAATAGTGCCGAAAATCGATAATATATATATATATGTATGTAAGGCAAAATGTTTGTGTGTGTGTCTGTTTATCTGCCTCTATGTCTGTATTTTTTGCAGCTCTTTTACTTCAGTTTTTGCTTCGTGTTTGGATCTAAGTCGGTATAATTGTAGTTCTTAGTCTCAGCCATGATACGATTTACTCAGAGGACTTATTTAGTCTTCAAAATTCAGTTTTCGACGAAAAAACTTATTTGATATCGATACCAGGAAATCAAAATTTGACTTATATCTATTCATTTTTCTTTCAGTCTACGGTTTCGCTTTAACTGGAAACAACTATTGCTTTTTAGTCTTTCGTGCCAACGTCCAAAGAGTCTGAGCTCCAGGACCACGGATTAGTTTTAAAGTTTCATTACACGCGAGCAACGCCGGGCTATACTGCTAGTAGACCATAGAACATAAGATCCATTTTTACAAGGAAGTGAACGTCCTATGCGGAAGACCCAAATAAATCCCAACATGACGCTATTGAATGGGGCCCCGTGATGGGAGAGCATTAGTTGATCTTAGAATCTTCTTCTTCTATGTTCCTTGTCCTTTCAGAATGTAGGCGATCATGGACTTCCACGTTTCTCTATTCCTGGTGGCTCTTAGCACTCTTTCTCCTGTAACACCATGCAACCTCCGTTCTGTCATCCACCTGCTCAGGCCCTTCAAATATATTATCCGCTGTTTTCCTCTGTCTCTTTTTCCCTCTATCTGGCCTGTTAGTATCAGGTTCTCCAAGCCCTCCTTCCTCATTGCATCTCCCAGGAACTTCATTTGTCTCTTCCTGATGCTCAATATTAATTTCCTTTTCATTTCCATCCTTTCCAACACCTCATCTTTGCCCCATGAGATTCGCAAATTTCAGCTCCAAGTTTTATGGGATTCCCACTTGAGCAAGCATGTCTCTTTCCATTCATAATTGACTAGGCAGAAGATATTCCTGTAGTAGGTTGCCATTTCTTTATCTGGTAGACTGGATGCCAACCAAGGATATCGGACTGTCTGTCCTGCTATTCATTCCTTAACTTGGGGGAGAAGGGATGGATTCATAACTTTCCCGAGGGTATTTGTATGCAGGGCCGGTGCATACTACCACCAAAACTCTGACCAGGGAGGTGAAAATGTGATTGGAGGCCCTAAGCAATGATTTGTAATCCTCACCATCTTATCAACATTGTTTTTTCCACATTTCACCTGTTTCCAGTTTTTTCTTCATCTTTGTTGATATTGTTCAGCATTCACTGCCATAGTGAAGAACTGACATCACATAGCAATCTAGTATTTTTTACTTTGTTTCTAGTGAAAGTTTCCTGTCTCTTAATACTTTACTCACGCAAAGGCATTCGGTCTTAGAATACCTCTGCAATTTCCGGTACACTTCATTCAAACAGACGCACACCCTGAAATTGTAGCGTGGTCTGATTCAAAGAGGTAGAATTAACGTTCCATGAAAGGAGAACGCACGACCGAATGAAAAACCGCTACGAATCGCTGTGATCTGACTGCATGGAAAAAGGGTGGCCATGTCATGTGCTATTTATTGAGGTCGGGTGTTGTAAATTCTGTGGAGAGTCAGTCGTTTGCTTCCTTTTGAAGGTGGGCATCACTTGTCGGAGCCTAACGCGTACTCAACAAGCATCAAGTTGTGTCTCTTCAAAATCTAAAATAAAGTTAGTTAAAACATCGTATTTTGGCTTTAATTTCAATTGAAAATAAAGACAAAAATTCTCCAACATTTGGATAATTTTTTATTAAATTGGTTCAACTGAAATTAAAGCCAAAATACGATGTTTAGAACTGCTCATGATTAAACATAATAGACATTCATTGTCTCTTATATTTGACAGTATATGTTTAGAATATAATCCGAATACAAGCCTGTTTCGCTGTATCACAGCTCATTAGTGTGGGTAGATTAGCCGTTTGCTTCAAGCCGGGACTAAAGCCCGACTGATTTGTCTCCAGTTGGAGATCCAAACCACCAAGCTGGACAGATAGATAGATAGATAATGAATGGAATGAGATAGATAGATAGATAGATAGATAGATAGATAGATAGATAGATAGATAGATAGATAGGTATGAACAGAATTAGATAGATAGATAGATAGATAGATAGATAGATAGATAGATACTGACGTAGTAAATGGAAAGATACAGAAAACAGACTGAGATCATAACACTGATAATCAAACGTGTGGTGTGTGTGTGTGTGTGTGTGTGTGTGTGTGTGTGTGTGTGTGTGTGTGTGTGTTCAGAAGAACGTGCATTCGCCTGTGTGTCTCTCGTTGACGTGTTCAATGTGAATTTTTATATCTTCGGACAGTCGCGTGTATGTTTATGTCATAAAGCGTACGTATCGAGACTCGCACTCATGTACACACCCATGGATAGAGATACGAACAGACGGAAATAAACAGATATGATCCGATTATTGAGATGATGCACTTAAAAGAGACTTGCTTATTTTCGATTATTCGTTATATTTTTTTTTTATTGCTGCTGCAATGAGAATCAGCAAATACTTGACAAAACTTCATCTGGCGATCTGTCTATACTTGCCAGTCGGAATGGCTTTGTGGCTACTTGCTTCGACCGAGAGAACACAAGTCTCTTAACTTAAAACTGTTAAAACAGAGGTTTATTCCGCTTTATAACCCATGCAAGGTGATAGTTTTGTGTTTAATGCCAAAAAATATTTCATTGTTTTTTTTTTGTTTTTTTTTAACAATTAACTCCGTGTAAAATTCCGCTGTACATATTCGGCTCCTAGGTTTTTAGCAGAGAGCCGAGTTTCAGTACCGGTCGTGTTCGCTATATTCACTTACGAGCAAATTCCATTGGTAAAGGTATGAATCCACTTCCCCTCTTTGCTATTGGTTAATTAGTAGGACTTTTATCAGTAAATCATTTTTATCCTAATAAAATTATTACAATCTAAAAATATTTTCTAGCTTTAAATAACCTGTAAAAAGTTTGATAAGCCGTAAAAAACAAATAAATTAAAAACCCTATATATACAATTTTCTTATTCGGTCCCTAAATTTCCGATTTTTGCATTTGGCCTTTAGATTTTCCTTGTTCAATCAGTTATCTTTGAAAGTTAGTCATGTGCTGGAAGTAAAGCTAACGTTCGAGTTGTGTAGTTTATTGAATGATCTGCGGCATGATTAACAAATATTTCAATCGTTGAACTTATGCGTTGAGAGGTTTGTGTGTAATGTCGCTGAATCTGTAAGTTTCGCAGTCGCGAATAGCGTGAAGAAATAATGGTAGTTTTAGTAGTTTTAGTAGTTTTAGTAGTCATGACTACTACAGAGAAGCCGAGCTGAAAATTCTGTTTTTAAAGGTTGCGATAGCCAAACCAATTCAAAAGATTTGTCTTTGCAAAATGTCGAAAATGCAAAGAAATTTCATTCTTTTAAATACTGGTAACGAAGACTGATCTTAACTATTGCTGACAAGTTCTTATACAGTTTAGACAATTTAAAAAAAATCTTCGATTAATCCATGTTCATGTTTTGTATTTTTTTAAAATTTATTTTTTGTTTTCTTTGTCTAAAGTTTCTAAAAACATAGGTTTACATTGAATTTAAAATGTAATTTTTTTTCTCTTCCTTCTTTAATGTAAAAATATTTATAGCGTTCTTGTCTCTCCTCCCACTTCCGTTACCAAAAAAAAAAAAAAAAATTACACGTTGTACCATCCCTAGTTCCGTGTCGGTAAATTAAAGATTTTCTAGAGTTAGCCAAAGCAAGTCAAAAGATTTGTCTTTGCAAAATGTCGAAAATGCAAAGAAATTTCATTCTTTTGTCTACTAGTGACCAATGCTGATCTTAAATTTTGCAGACACTCATGTTCTTTTGAACTACTCGAGGGAATTCCCATTATATTCCTCTGCAGGTCTAATCATTTTAACGTATATCTACTGTTCCACTCCACCATTTTTTTTTTATTCTATTTTTTAACTTTTTTAAATTTTTTTTTTTTTAATTTTATTTTATTTTATTTATTTTATTTGGGTGGGGGAGGGTGTTAACATTCCGGTAGGATAAAATGAAACCTACAAAGGGCGGAAGGACTCTTAAGGAGTCAACGGCCAGCTAACTAGAGGTGGTGTCTCAATAAATCACTGTGGAGAAGGCAACGGGATACCACTCCACTATCTACCCCCCGCTTAATCATGGCTTTCCACAATAAATATATGAAACACAACGGCATGAAGGAGGTTCATTCTAAAGGAAGCAACTCCTCGTCCGGTAAGGTTTGGCATGAGCAACAGGTGTCACCTGACCGTCATCTTGCGACTGTTAGCACCAACGGCGTAAAGGGGACATTTTATCCCAAGATTAGTCGCTCGCCCGGGAAGGAACGACATGTGCAACAGGTGTCTCTGGACCGTTACCCTGCGACTGTGCGCAACAAAGAGAAACTTACTTTAGGGACATGGACTGTTAGGAAACTCAACAACTGTGGACAACTAGAGAATGTTAAGCAGGAGATGAACAGACTGAAGATCAATATCCTTGGCATATGCGAAACCAGATGGCCAAACAATGGAGACCTCAGCGGCGACGACCACAGAATAATCTACGCAGGAGGAAAATGTAACGAAAAAGAAGTCGGCTTAATTCTGGACAAAGAAGTGAGAAAATGCGTTCTTTGATACTGTCAGCTTTCAGAGAGAGTCATCTTGGTCAAACTGAGAGGAAGACCCTTCAACATATCTATCATAGTAGTTTATGCAGCAAAAATGCAAAGCACTGTGGAAGAGATAGAAACATTCTACTCCATATTGGACAATGCCAAGGCTCAGTGCAAAAGCCAAGAAATCGGAATAATAAAGGGTGACTTAAATGCCAAAGTAGGCAAAGAGAGGGAAAGAGACACGACCGGCAACATTAGATTAGGAGTCCGGAACGAACGAGGAGAAAAATGGGTCCAATGGTGCACAGCAAATGACCAGGTAATAACTAACACCTGGTTTCAAGAACATCCACGACGTCTATGGACATGGAGAAGCCCAGGGGATGAGACGAAGAACCAAATAGACTATATAACTATAAACAGGAGGTTTAGAAACGCAGTGGTACAATGTAAAACCTACCCAATGACTGCGGGAGCGACCGCGTCACAGTCATCTGCAAACTAAGGGTAAAACTTCGGATAATGAAGAAGCCTAGCACGGCACCGAGACTGATATACAACACGCTCATGAATGACCTCAAACTGCAGAAAGAATAAACTAACAGCGTGAAAAACAAATATGAAGAAAAAATTGGATAAGGACATTCAAAAGGGGACTCACTAAAGGAAGCGATGGTGACAACAGCAAACAACTTTGCCCCAAAGGAAATCAGGCGCAGAAGAAAAAATGAGTGGATGACTGAAGAGATCCTTGACATGATGCAAAGGAGACGGAAAATGATGCCAAGACATGGAAGAGAACACAGGAAACTGCACAAAGAAATAAGGAACAAATGCAGACAGGCAAAAGTGCAATGGCTCAATGACAAATGCACAGAGGTAGAGAGACTGAGCAGGACTAATAAAGCAGACATGCATAAAGAGAAAAGAGAACTGACAGGACAAAAAGCCTGCTCTTCAACAGGATGTATAAAAGCCAAGAATGGAACGATAGTACTGGTGAAAAAGGAAATACTCAAGCGATGGGAAGAATATATAGAAGATCTTTTCCACGACAAGAGAGAGCAACCAATAATATGCAAAGATGAGGACGGACCGGAAATATTAAAGTCCGAAGTGGAAGCTGCAATGGCCAAACTGAATAGAAACAAAGCAGCTGGTCGAGACGTCATTGTAATAGAACTGCTGTTAGCCCTGGAAGAATTCGGCATAGAAAAAATTACGGAAATAATAAATAAAATTTATAATAGTGGTATAATGGCAGACGACCTATGCAAATCCATTTTCATAGCATTGCCTAATAAACCAGGTGCAAACGAGTGTGAACTACACCGAACTATCAGCTGAATGAGTCACATTACAAAACTGATCATCCGAATACTCATGAATAGAGCAAGAAGTAGAATCAGACCAGAGATAGGACAAGAACAGTGCGGGTTCGTCAAAGACACTGGGACAAGGAACGCCATATTTATGATTAGGATGCTCTCTGAAAGGGCAATACAAATGAAGAAGGACGTATACTTGTGCTTTATTAACTATGCAAAAGCGTTCGACAAAATACGCCACAAAGAATTGATGGAGATGCTCAGCAGGCTCGATATATTTGGGAAAGACATTAGGGTAATTAAAAACCTCTACTGGCAGCAAACTGCCTGCATACGGACAGGTAACGAATTCAGCAGTTATACAATGATAGGAAGAGGCGTAAGACAGTGATGTGTATTTTCACCGGATTTATTTAACTTGTATAGTGAGAATATTTTGAGGATCCTAGATGTTATGCCAGGATTTGTCATCAAAAGTCACAATCTGAACAACATAAGATACGCAGACGACACAGTGTTGATTGCAGATACGGAAAAAAACTGCAGGACCTCCTACAGAAGATAGCTGAAGAGAGTCACATGAAGGGATTACAAATAAACTGCAAGAAAACCGAATGCATGGTCATCAACAAAACGAGCAGCCCAAAGTGCCAAATACATATTGGGGGGGGGGGGGAGGGTGTTAAAATCAAGCAGGTACAAAAATTCAAATATCTGGGAAGTGTTCTAACTGAAGACGGAAAGTGCAACACAGAGATCCAAAGGCGAATTGGCATGGCGAAAGACGCGTTCCAGAAACTGAGTAAAGTATTAAGACACAGGAAACTTTCACTAGAAACAAAGAAGAGAGTACTGGATTGCTATGTGATATCAGTTCTTCAATATGGCAGCGACCGTTGGACAATATCAACAAAGATGAAGGAAAAACTTGAAGCAGCTGAAATGTGGTTCTACAGAAGGATGCTGCGGATATCGTGGACCGAGCATGGGAGCAATGACGAGGTTTTGGAAATGAGGGAAATGAAAAGGAAATTAATGTTGAGCATCAGGAAGAGACAACTGAAGTTCCTTGGACATGAAATGAGGATGGAGGGCTTGGAGAACCTGATACTAACAGGGCCAGATAGAGAGAAAAAGAGGCAGAGGAAAGCAGCGGATAACATATTTAAAAGGCCTGAGCAGGTGGATGACAGAACGGGGGCTGAGAGACGTTACAGGAGAAAGCGTGCTAAGAGCCACCAGGGATAGGGAGACGTGGAAGGCCATGATCGCCTACGTCCTGAAGGGACAAGGTACATAGAAGAAGAAGAAGAAGAAGAAGAAGAAGAAGAGGAAGAAGAAGAAGAAGCTAGACACGAGACAGTGTTCCATAAAATAGTTATTAGAAATGCTTCTGATTGGACGAAAATAATTTATGGTTTTTTTTTTCCTGCTATTTTTAAAAAAAATATTTTTAGCAACTGGAATTCGCTTTTTCGATTATCCCTATTTATAAAAAAAAAACTACATTCAGAAAGCAATGGCAACCTACTGCGGGATAATCTTCTGCCCAGTCAGTCATGTCTCTTTCGAGGCATGATCGCCCAAGCGTGTATCACGTATGGCACTTAACTGACTGACATTCTTTTTAACTAGTCGGAAAACTGAATGATGAAACAGGTATTGCGTACATTGTATTTTATTGCTGTAGTCCAATGGTTAGCACAGTGTTCTCGTGTCGTGGATTTGATTCCACATGTATACTCTGGGATGTGCGTTGTGGTGCAGTAGATATCGACTCGGAACGAGAGATCGGGGTGCCGAGTTCGAATTCCAGTTGAATTCCTTGCATTCACTTACGCACAGATACTCTTGGAAAAGGTATTAATTCGTCTCTTCCCTCCAGTTAAGGATTAAATAATAGGACAGATTGGGTTCTATAGACTTGGCTAGCAATCAGTCTACCGCAGAAAGCAATGGCAACCTACTGCGGGATAATCTTCTGCCCAGTCAATCATGTCTCCTCCGGGACATGATCGCCTAAAGTGTGTATCGCGTATGGCACTTAACTGACTGACTGTATACTCTGATATTGTGTTTATTTAGAAAACTAAGCCAGCCTTATTAAATATTTACAAGATTGCTCACCGATGCGCCTGTTCAAGAGTGAATCTTGCAGAGTCATTCTTTTAACTACTTGGGCGATCATGTCTCAAAGGAAACATGACTGAGTAGACAGAAGATCTTCCTGCAGTAGATTTCCATTACTTTCTGCGCTAGACTGATTGCCAACCAAGGCTATAGAACCTAATCTGTTCTGTTATTTAACCCATAGCTAGAGGGAAGAGACGGATTAATACCTTTCCCAAGGGTATTTGCGCATAATTGAATGCAACGATTTGGACTAGAATTTGAACTTGGCTCTCGGATTTCTCGTTATATTTGAATGAAAAGTACTGGGATATTACCTCCTGCCACCACTCTTTAATTAAAGGTTTGGATCTATAAGTCACTGGTAGCAGTGTAGTGCTGCGTTTTAAGAGTCAAGTCAAAACCTAGGAGTTCAATTAAGGCGAAATTTTAGTCACAATATTAATGGGATATAAATACATTCACAGGTAACAAATAGTACCCAGGTATAAATACATTCACAGGTAACAAATAGTACCCAGGTATAAATACATTCACAGGTAACAAATAGTACCCAGGTATAAATACATTCACAGGTAACAAATAGTACCCAGGTATAAATACATTCACAGGTAACAAATAGTACCCAGGTATAAATACATTCACAGGTAACAAATAGTACCCAGGTATAAATACATTCACAGGTAACAAATAGGTAACTAGTTCGTGTGGGAAACAGCTCTTTACAATCTTCTCCGCATATAAAACAATTGCAGTAAGCGATTTTTAATAATCAGATTTCTCAAACTTGTTGGTTTCACCTCCAACTTATATGATAACCAGCATTTTCACTCGGGTAGTTTAAGGAATAATAAGAATAAAAAACATATGATGAATTTACATAGCAAACACTTACACAACGTCCACCCTAGTCACTTTTATAGATAGAGATAACAATGTAGAATGTCTCTATTGGATTAGGGTGGAAGGGGAGGGCAACATATATAGATAATACAAAGTGGGATGATCGATTCTATATTATAATCAATAAATAAACTGATCCCTGACTTTGTGAGGTGATAATATATATTTTTCTACCCCTAATTTTGGCTTTCTGAAAAATTTCAAGGTGTCGTTAGCGTTGTAAAATTTTGATCTACATCTGAGCGCAACTCCCGTCGAGCTAGACTGCAAAATACAGACGCTAAGTCGAATCTATCAAACAAACAAATACTTACACAACGTCCACCCTCGTCACTTTTATAGATATAGATTATTATGTCAGGCTTCCATGGGAGATCATGTTGTAACGCAAAGTGTTACGAGCTTGAGAAATGGCTATAAAATATTGTTTTTTTCATACAGTTTTGGTCTTTCAAAATGGCCGAGAAGACAACAGCATGATTGTTTTCCGTTCACATTACACGCAGGCAAATTTTAGGTACTGTCAAACTTGATGATAGTACCAAAATAATTGCAAAGAGTTATTGAACACTAGCAGTATAGACCGGCGTTGCTCGGGTGTAATGAAAGCTTTAAAACTAATCTATGGTCCTGGAGCTCAAACCCTTTGGACGTTGGCACGAAAGACTAAAAAGCAATAGTTGCTTCCAGTTAAAGCGAAACCGTAGACTGAAAGAAAAATGAATGGATGTAAGTCAAATTTTGATTTCCTGGCATCGATATCAAATTTCCTGCACTATTGTAAGAACTGCAACCTTGAAACATCTGAATATCGTTTCTTATGGCTTTGTCTATGAGTGTATCAAATTTGATTAAAATTGGACCACTCCTTCTATAACCCGATTTCTTCGATTTTCGATATTTATCGGGTGTACCTCGACACAAAAACTAGCTAAGAACACTCGCAGACGCTTATAGTACAACTGTGTAAATTTTCAAGAAGATCGGTTCAGCCGTTTCGGAGTCTATAGGTAACGGACACCCACACACACACACACACACGCACACACACACACACACACACACACACACAAAGTTCCGTTTATAAATAAGTTTAGATAGATTTTTGAACAAGTTAAATTTTTTAAGTGATACAGTTCACACTTCGGAAGTTTTAAGTTAATGATTCAACATAGTTGTAATGAAAAATATCTTTTCGAAAGAAAAAGCATAAATGATTCATATTAGATTAAATTTATAATCAATATATAATATGACTATAATGTTATGAATGACAATATTATAGAGAACTATATTAACATTATGTACATTTTTTCTGTTAAAGCATGTTACCATGTCTCGATCTTTCAGCTATTTTGCGGTTTGTGGTGTAAAAGTTTCGATATAAAAACTGTGGTAAAAATTCAGTGAACGATTTTACATTTTTGCTAGGGGAATAAAAAATACGCAAAAAAATAGTTTATCATCACTCTGTCTGCTTTTATGAATAAAAAATTTAATAGGGAAGAATATTAAATTAACTGATAGATAGATAGATAGATAGATATAGAACAGACTGAGATAGATAGATAGATAGATCGATAGATAGATAGATAGATAGATAGATAGATAGATAGATAGATATGAATGAACAGACTGAGATAGATAGATAGATAGATAGATAGATAGATAGATAGATAGATAGATAGATAGATAGATTACAAATTAAACAATGTAAGGAGCAAAAATAGAAGGGTTTTAAATTAAAATTCATAATTGTTAAAAGTAATACTGTGAGAGAGAAAAAGAAAGAAAGAAAGAAAGAAAGAAAGAAAGAAAGAAAGAAAGAAAGAAAGAGGCAAACAAAAAAAACAAAGAAAGAAAGAAAAAGGCAAACATAAATATCTATCAGTGTTTAAGAATTTAAGTAAGTATATTTTTCTATGACAGCATGTGGTCATTAAATCACTTTTTATAGATAGATAGATAGATAGATAGATAGATAGATAGATAGATAGATAGATAGATCTGAAGAGACATAGATAGATAGATAGATAGATAGATAGATAGATAGATAGATAGATAGATTACAAATTAAACAATGTAAGGACCAAAAATAAAAGGGTTTTAATTCATAATTGTTAAAAGTAATATTGCTGGAGAATGAAAGAAAGAAAGTAAGAAAGAAAGAAAGCGGCAAAGAAAAAGAAAGAAAGAAAGAAACAGGCAAACAGATATTTCTAAGGGTCTAAGAATTTAAGTAAGTATATTTTTCTATGACAGTATGTGGTCATTAAATCACTTTTTTTATTAAGCAAATTAGGATTATTGATATGGTTTAAGATGAAAAGGTTTTTCTAAAAGGCATAAATTATATTTATCTCCTTTTCCATTGTAATGCTTGGATTTAGCTACGACTAATAACAAGGTAATAATTGGGTTCTTGCTGTTGTTTTTTGAATTTCCAACCATGTATGCATAAAGCAGTACTTTTGCTGTATTTAGTGTTGTTTAAAGACAACATGTGGTTGTTAAATCTTATTTTCCACCCATCAGAAAGGATTTAATAAAATTTTTCAAAGACCATGATCTTAACATTATCACCTTAACTAACGCTAAAGTTGTAAATTCCTTAGACGTTACCTCTAACCTGAGCAATGGCTTGTACAATCCATACATTAAAAACTCACACAACCATACATACATAAACTGAGAATCAAATCACCCACAAAGAATATATATATATATATATATATATATATATATATATATATATATATACACAAAAAATCTCAAGCGAGCCAAAACCTACCGCGGTTTCACACTACGGATCGTCAGGGCAAAGCCTATCTGCCTATCTATCTATCTATCTATCTATCTATCTATCTATCTATCTATCTATCTATCTATCTATCTATCTCAGTCTGTTCATATCTATCTATCTATCTATCTATCTATCTATCTATCTATCTATCTATCTATCTCAGTCTGTTTGCCCTGACGATCCGTAGTGTGAAACCGCGGTAGGTTTTGGCTCGCTTGAGATTTTTTGTGTGTCTTTGCTCTACTTTTGTATATCTTTTGTACTTTGTATCGAGCACTTTTTCTTGTGGTTGGTTCCGTTTGGGGTTTTTTTCTTTACTGCGGAGTATTGAATGTTTTGTTCTTATTCCGCGGATTTCTTTTTTTCTCCCCATTTATCCGACGCCTCAGTGCACCGGATTGTAACGGAATTAGGTTCTGTTTGTTAATGGTTTTTTTAAAGGTTTATCTTAGTATAAATTTACAACCTAAATACTTACAGAGTCTATTTAGTTATTATTTTGATTATTATATATATATATATATATATATATATATATATATATATATGAGGGTCAAAATTTTTCTTTTACGCATGTTTCGTTAAATACGACCGACACGAAAGATTTGATTAATGTTTTACTTAATTTTTCAAGTATTCTTACATGTTTTTATTTTTATTTTTTTTATTTTGCTGGAGATAAGGAATGTAAAAATATTCCATAATCTTTTACTTTCCAGGTGCTTTCAGCCACTTCACTGGCCATTTTCAAGGATGTTATTTTTCCGATGTCGTTATTTTATCCTCACGTTTTGGCCGTAACATAATTTTTGTGTTTTTGCAAAGAGGCGTTCTTTAAAGCTATCACGTGACGCACGCGGCTGGGCATCGCGTGAGCGTCTGTCTATTTAAAGAAATATCTGGGAACTCCATTTCCACTGTTAAACAATGTTGATTTTCTAAGTGCCGCTTTAGATGTGGCACAAGACCGAAAGTATGGAGTACCCAGTGAGGATCGAACTCACTAATCAGTTGTAATGTTTCTAACGAGACAAGCTTGCTAACTAATACACCATGTAATAATGTAAGATTGATGATAGAAGAAAATTGTTTGATATATAGTGTCTCACTTATAGCGAGGTACCTTTGATCAGTCAGTTAAGTGCCATACATGAAATACGCTTGGGCGATCATGTCTCGAAAAAGACATGAGTGCCTTGGCAAAAGATTATCCCGCAATAGGTTGCCATTACTTTCTGCGGTAGACTGGTTGCCTGCCAAGACTATACAACCCAATCTGTCCTGTTATTTAACCAATAACTGGAGGGAAGAGATGGCTTAATACCTTTCCCGAGGGCACTTGCGCCGAAATGAATGCAATGAATTCAACTGGAATTCGAACGGACTGACTGAATTACTAACCATTTCAACCTCACTTTCAACAAAATTTTCTGCAAGCCAAAAAATTCGGCTTACCTCTGGGGTCACCTATCAGCGGTGCACTCGCATGCCTTTTTCTAAAATTCTTAGTATCATGGCCATTTAACAAACGCACCATACCAAACAGCTCTACTTACCTAAGATATATAGATAAAGTCCTGTTATTACATCCCTAAGATAAAAAAAAGATATTATACTCAATAATAAAACACAATAACGTTAAACCCACCATTGAATTCACACGCAACTTTGAAATATTTACCTTTCTTCGACATCTTACTAATTCGTAACAATGTGGAATTAGATTTTGAAGTTTATCAGAAACCCCAAAAAAACAAAAACGATTTAATCAAATTCCCACTACAAACAAAAATAAAATCTAGACAAATCATAGGATTTCATCTCCTCGGGATATGGAGAAGAGATATATAGCGAGACAACATTCAAACTCCTCAAACGTGTTTGACCAATGAAAACTGACCCAAACAAAATCAAACACCACCAAAGTTTCTGTCGCTTTGTCTGTTTTCTCTCAATCTCTGTTGAAGCATTAATAAAAGTGAAATATATTAAATTGATATCAGTCAGTTAAGTGCCATACGTGATACACGCTTTGACTGAAAATTTTCGCCAGTAGGCTGCCATTACTTCATGCAGGAGACTGGTTGCAAACCAAGGCTATCGAACCCAATCTGCCCTATTTAACCCATAGCTGCATAAAGAAGTGACGGATTAATACATTTCCCAAGGGTATTTGCGCGTAAGTGAATGCAACGAGTTCGTCTGGAATATGAACTCGGCTCTCCGATTTCTCGTTTCGAGCCGATATCCACTGCACCACAACACACACACACACACACACACACACACACACACACACACACACACATATATATGTACATATGTAATGATGTAAAGTCCGTGAATGCCGAGGCTCTACTTAATATAACATATTAAGCGCTAGATTTGTATAGAGAGCTCAGTCGAGGTTATCCAGAGCAATATGATATCTATAAAGAAAAACTCAACACATCATATAAAGTATAATTCATTTCTCTGAATGTTGTCCCGGAATTGACCTTCTTTTAAGATAAAACTAGAGATTATGCTAAAGTTTCTCTTCTGAATCATGTTACTTGATTTTCATTTCGTCATAAAATAAATGTTTATTCCGGGAAAACATTTGTACCGAATAAAACGAATAAAGTGTTGTCTGAAGAAATTAACTAATCACTTATAATTAATTATAATTTATAATCAGTTATAGAATATGTGGTGAGTTTTCTTATATATATATGAGCGTTGAGTTTCTCTCTCTCTCTCCTCTCTCTCTCTCTCTCTCTCTCTCTCTCTCTCTCTCTGTATATATATATATATATGATTTTTTTAATTTATAATTTTTAACCAGATATTAATCATAATTAAATTAATTAAACCAGTGCAAAGTTGTATCAACTATGTTGATATAAAACGCCTGAAAATACGGAATATATTAAAAACAACGTTGCGTAATCGACTAACTTCTAAATGAGTATATATATATATATATATATATATATATATATATATATATTGTTAAATATAAGAGACAATGAATGTCTATTATTTTTAATCATGAGCCGTTCTAAACATCGCATTTTGGCTTTACTTTCCGGTGAAAATAAAGACAAAATTTCTCCAACATTTGCATAATGTTTTATTAAGTTGGTTCTAAGCTTTCGGCTCACATGAGCAATTTTCAGAGAGGTTACAGGGACGTTAACATAAAAACATCCACCATCAGCGACGATTTTATCTTGTGTTGACATAAAACTTTGCTAAGCAACGATAACAGTTACCTAATAGCAAACGCAGTTCCTAAATTTGTAATGCGGTTCTATGACATCACATCAGCTCGAAATGTTAACAGAAGCTTATATTTAAATGCAATGTAATCCAGATTTAATCCTTACTCATACACACAATAAAAAGAACCTTCAGATATTGGAGGCCATCTACATTAAATCCAAACAACCAACACTTGATAAAATCACGTTTAAATCTAGCGAGGTGTTAAAAGTGTTTTGAAAAACACTTGATTAGATAATAAAACTAAAATCTATCCAGTTGTCCCATATTGTCTCGATTTGTGATCCCTAAATTATGATATACTTCGATACACGCTGTCACATTTTTTCGTACAGAAACAAAGTAACTTAAACAATTGTAGGATTATTTTTATCCTACAATAATTTCCAATAAAAAAAGGAATATAATTTCGTTTCTTACTAACAGGCACATTTTCGATTGTCTAGGCTGATATGCTTCATTTTCATTGTTTGTAAATAATCAGTGTCTATTCAAACAGATAGACTCTTTATTTATAGAAATACAGGTTGCGATGGATAAATTGTCTTCTAAATTACGCAAAAATTAGAATAACACCGCCATCTCATTTGAACAGATATATTAACCGAAATGACACAAAATATCTTGAAAAACTAAAGAGTTCAATAAAACTGTTATTGGTTTAAACTACGGCCTCCAAGATGACTTCGAAATCTCCCACAACTCTTCTGGACGCTCTCCTTGTTTGAATGCTGCCATAATCCTTGCTTTCAGTTCATCTTTGGCACTACAAAGGGTTTTGATGGTCTCCCGCTCAGCTATGTTTCACACAAAATAATCAAGGCGGTTTCAGTGTGTTGAATTAGGTAGTTTGATGTAAGAACTGATGTGGTCACAGGTTTGCCTATAGACTCAAGTAGTTGTAGAATTAATGTTAACCTATAAACTCACTTAAATATAAAGAGGTTTACGGCCATATCACGTATAAAAATCCATTCCCGTACGATCCCCGACGTTAAGCAACGTCAAGCCTGGTCAGTACCTAGATGGGTAACCGTTTAGGAGTAACGTGCTGTAAGCTTAAGTGTGTGTGAGTAATTTAACAGATAGTGGCTCGGAATTGTTAATCGGATAGCCGAGTTCCAATTCCAATTGGGTTCGTTATATTAACTTTCGCGCAAATGCCCTTGGGAAAGGTATGAATCCACCTCTACTCCACCGGCTATGGGTTAATTAGTAAAACTTCTATCCCTAAATCATTATTAAGTAAGAAGAAAATAATTCTTACAAACTAAAAACATATTTTCTGGCTTTAAATAACCTGTTAAAGGTTGATAAACCGTATAAAACGAACCAACCAATCAAATTAAGTATAAACTCGACCAGTTTTCTGGCTGACTGGCAGGCTACATTAAATCTCACAATTGTGTTCATGTCTTCTGAGATTACACAAAAAAATATAATTGAGGGAGGCCTAGTCTCGGAAATTCCCACCCTGTGTCAGCACCTCCCTCGTTGCACCAAAAAGGAAGAGTCGGCGGAATACCGACGTCATCGTGATGTTAGTTATGGGGAATGGGCCATTTTTGGCTTTAAACAAAGTGCACGCTCTTGGGCTCACTACACTAAACCGACCATATGTCACATCTCGTCACCGTTGTGGTACGAGTAAATACTAGTATAAACCCGATCACTGTTTCACCCAAAGACATACGTATAGTTCCGACAAATAATCTCATATTGACTCAAGTATGAACACGACCAATATGAGCCTACTGCTCAAGTATAAATCCAAATATTGTTTGTATATACACTCAAACATAATTTTGACATTAAATGACCCACCAGCTGTTTATATGCCGTAGTATCTAGCAAGAAAACCTTGTGTTTTTTACGCATTGCATGCCAAATAATATATGTCACACTATGTGTATTTCTCAAAATTTTGGCTGGCCCCTTGGTTTCTCCTCATAACTTTTATCAGTCAGTTAAGTGCCATACATGATACACGCTTTGAGCGATCATGTCTCGAAAGAGACATGACTGACTGGACAGAAGATTATCCCGCAGTAGGTTGCCATTGCTTTCTGCGGTAGACTGGTTGCGAGCCAAGGCTATAGAACCCAATCTGTCCTGTTATAACTGGAAGGAAGAGAATGATTAATACCATTCCCAAGGGTATTTGCGGTTAAAGGAATGCGTGAAATTCGGTCAAACATAATGGCGGCATTACTAATTAAAAAAAGAAATCCTACATTTAATAACATCAATTATGAACACGGTAACAATGTGCTTACTGAGTTCGGAACTTAATATACACAAAACTCATAAATTTTCCACACGTTTATTTATAAGTAAAACAAAATTAATTATTAAAGTATAGCCGAAAGCGCTCGAAATTACAAAAACTTTTGACAATTCTATTATAATTTGAGTAAAAGAAAAAATTATACTAAAATATGAAAAATTATATTAAAAACTTAATGATAATATATTGTCTGTCATTTTTAATGAAACCTGTATATATATAAACAATTTAAACCTGGTTTGAATACAATCAATTTCGATATTTCCAATAACGTACTCAAATGTCTGTAATCAGACCAGGGACCACAACACCACTATTTTGTCACTGTCTTCGGCCATCCGCCACGGTAGGGATGGACTTATATTTTCAATTCAATTATCTTTATTGTTAATAGCTTAAATGTTCTATGTTTACTGTGTGTTAATATTTACTCTTTGATAATGGCTTATGTGAGCCGAAAGCTTAGACCCGATAAAAAATTCAACAAATACTGTGATTTTTTTTTGTCTTTCAACGACATCACCATCAAGTATATCAGACGGTATGAACGGATCCTACACAAAATTAATAGACAAAACTTGTCTATATTATTCAATGAAACCTGCATTAATATATATATATATATATATATATATATATATATATATATATATATGAAAGTCAACACGTCATTTAAATTGGTTATAAATTATAATTCGTTTCAATTAGCTAAATTAGCTCATTTCATCGGACCACACAATATTCGTTCCATTCGTTACAAAAATATTTCCGGTAAAAATTTTTGTAACGAATGGAACAATTATTGTGTGGTCTGATGAAATGAGCTAATTTAGCTAATTGAAACGAATTATAATTTATAACCAATTTAAATGACATGTTGACTTTTCAAATACAGCAATCCAAAGGAACTCCTTAATCAACGAAACGAATTGATATTTAAATGCAGGCATAAGAATGAGTATAAAATAGTTTAGTGAGATCAAAATTATAATTTAAATTCATTTAACTTAAAAATTTTATTTCTTTTGGAGAAAAATCTGGAATTTACCGTTGGAAATGTTTTACCCCCAAAATTTTTATAGTGATTATTTTTATAGGTATATTATTGTAATGGTTTTATAATATTTTAAATTGTAATGTTGTATATGTGTGTATGAATATGTGGGTATATACATATATGTATGTGTATATATATATATATATATATATATATATATATTGATGCATGTTTCATTTAATAACATAGACAAGTTTTGTCGATTTATTTTATGTAATTTTTTTTCATATCGTCTGATAAGCTTAGTAGCATTAACGTTGAAAGAGGAAAGAAAATCACAATATTGAAACATGTAAATAAAAACATGTATCAATATTGTGATTTTTCTTCTTTCAACGATAATGCTATTAAGCTTATCAGACGATATGAAAAAAATTACATAAAATAAATCGACAAAACTTGTCTATATTATTTAATGAATCATGCATCAATGAAAAAATGCTGCCTAAATACACACAATTTAATATACATATATATATATATGTGTGTGTGTGTGTGTGTGTGTGTGTGTGTGTGTGTGTGTATTTTAATGAAAAAATATATACGGGATATGTATAGTTGCATTTGGATATATGATGACGTATGTGTGTATATGAATATATGTGTGTGCATGCATATATATATATATACATGTCTATGTGGGTATGTGTATGTATATATGTATGTATGTATATTTTAATTTTATTGTTTCCTCTTTTTTCAGTGTTATATGATAGATCTATTTTTGGTTTATGTTATTATTACTAGTTTTTTTATATTATTATTATTATTATTATTATTATTATGTCATTATTATTATGTCATTTTTCATCATATTCCGATTTCTGCCATAATAATAATAATAATAATAATATAAAAAAAACTAGTAATGAAGCTAACATAAACCAAAAATAGATCTATCATATAACACTGAAAAAAAATTATTATTATTATGTCATTTTTCATCATATTTCGATTTCTGCTTTGGTCTCACTACCAACCAAGTCTGCGGGGAGACCTAAGGCAGGTAGTGGCGTGTTGTTATGACTCCATTTCATGTTTTTCTATCTTCCCTATCATCCACAGCATTACATAGATAACGTTTTCCTTAGTGTGTGGGCTGTACTTAATAAGACAATTTTTTTGTATATCTCTTAAGCTAGGGTTTCCAGGGATTCTTTCAATGTGTTGTTTTGTTCCATTTTTTATCATTCCAAGTGCACCTACTATCACTGGCACAACTCTTGTTTTCAATTTCCACATTTTTTCTATTTCAATTTCCAGGTCTTTATATTTTGACAGTTTTTCAAAGTCCTTGATTGCTATGTTACAATCCGCTGGACAAGCCATATCAATTAATAGACAAGTTTTCTCCTTCTGGTTTTTAACAATAATGTCTGGCCTGTTTGCTTCAATTTTTCTGTCTGTGTAGATGGTGTAATCCCATAGAATGGTTACATCTTCTATTTCTGTAACCGGTGCTGGATAATGTTCATACCAGTGTTTGTTTACAGCTTTTCCATAATGTTTGCACATTACCCAATGTAAATATTGCCCAACTCTATCGTGGCGATTTTTATATTCGTTTGGGGCAAGCACAGAACAGCCTGAGATTAGGTGGTCTATTGTTTCTTGGTGTTTATCACAAAACCTGTATTTTGGATCCATATTATTATGCATAATATTTGCCTGAAAGTTTCTCGTGAAAAGACTTTGGTCTTGTGCTGCAAGTATAAATCCTTCAGTTTCAGATGCACGTAACCATCGATGAGTATTAACTTTGTCAACATTGGATTTATTGGCACGTACTGGATATTGGCCATGCAGAGGTTTGTCCTGCCAGCGCTGTTTCATCTTTTCAAGAGCTTTATCTTTGGCTTTCATTTTCATATTTTTTGCCGCAATAGTTGGTTCTTGGCTACTGCTTTGCTTTTCTACAGAATCTACTAACTGTAAATCTTGTTTGTATTTACTGCCTTCTTTTATTCTTGAATATTTTTTCTTTCTTTCTTCATGTTGCCTTACTAATTGTATCATCCAATCCTTTGTTGTTTCTATGTATGTTAGTAAGCCAATAGTTGTTGTCTTGTATGACAATTCCAGCTGAATAAGACCCCTTCCACCTTCTTTACGGGGTATGTATAGACGGTCTACATCAGCCTTTGGGTGATGCATCCTATGCTTAGAAAGAAGCTTTCTTGTTTTAGCATCCATTCGCCTGATGTCGTTTAGAGTCCAGTTTAAGATGTTGAAGCTATATTGGACAACTGGGATTGCAAGGCTATTAATGGCCATAACTCTTTTCTGTGAATTTAATTCAGTTTTTAATATCATTCGTAGCCTTCTATAGTACTCTTTACGCACTATTTCTTTCATTTTTTTATGTTGACTGTTTTCGCTCTCATTTACACCTAGGTATTTATAAGCTTCTTCTGGTTTCAATTCTTTTATTGTTACAGCAGGGTCTAGGCTAATTGAGGATGTTTCTTGTATTGATCCACGTAAAACTGTAGCTTTAGCACATTTATTCAAATTAAATTTCATTCCAATGTCTTCGCTGAAGCATTTTACAGTTTGCAGAAGACCTTCCAGCTCATTATCATTCTTAGCATATAACTTTAAGTCATCCATGTAAAATAGATGGCTTATTTTCTTTTGGCCTATTTTATAACCACATTCTGTCTTATTAAGTTGACTGGTTAGTGCTATTAATGATATGCAGAATAGTAAGGGAGATAAAGAATCACCTTGAAATATACCTCTTTTGATGTTTATTTCATCAGACTTATAGGTTCCATTTATATGATTGAGGTAAAGGGTTGTTTTCCATATAGACATGCACTGTTTGATGAAATTGATGATGACGGGCGATATCTTGTATATATTTAGTCTTTAAAATCCAGTCATGTGGCACACTATCGAATGCCTTTCGGTAGTCTATCCAGGTAGTACTAAGATTTTTCTTTGTATTGTAGCAGTTTTCCAGGATCATTTTTTTAATTAGCAATTGGTCTTTACAACCATAACAGCCACGTTTGCACCCTTTTTGTTCAAGCGGTATTATGTCATTTCTTTCTAAGAATAAATATGTTTGTTTTGTTAAAATAGATGTTAGTAGTTTATATGTTGTCGGAAGACATGTAATTGGTCTGTAGTTTTTCGGGTTGTTTGTTTCATCATTCTTGGGTAGAAGAAATGTAATTCCTTTGGTCATCCATGCAGGAATTTTAGTGGGATCGTCAACCATTTCTTGAATTTCTTTGGCTATTTTTTTATGTGCTGCATTTAAATAATATAGCCAAAAGTTAGGAATTTTATCTATGCCTGGGAATTTCCAATTGTGTGCTTTTTTTAGTGCAAATTTAACATCGTCTTCTGTAATTCCAGACCATGTCTGTTCGGGTTTATTTTCCATTCGTTCTATCTCCTGCGTAATCCAATGTACTTCCTTGCTAAGTTCTTTAGGGCAAGCCCATATCTTTTCCCAGAATTGTGTGACTTCTTCCATTCTGGGGGGTATTGTCACTTCAATTCTTTTTTTACCTATTTCCCTGTAAAATCTCTTTGTATCAGTCTGAAAAATCTTGTTTTCTCTGTAAAATCTTGCTCTT
The DNA here is from genome assembly GCA_037127315.1 of Ascarosepion bandense. NCBI lineage: Eukaryota > Metazoa > Mollusca > Cephalopoda > Sepiida > Sepiidae > Ascarosepion > Ascarosepion bandense. The sequence goes on along the minus strand of JBBBDQ010001384.1, from coordinate 2,554,772 downwards.
TTTTCATAGCGTCTTATTCTTTGAGCCTTCAGTTGGATTTTTTGTTTTATTTTTTCTTTATTTGATAAGACGTCATTTACATTCTTGATGTTATATTTTTTTACGGCTCTTCTGCTTTTCCTAGTTCTTACATTTATTCCTCTACTCAGTTCATCCAATATTGATAATTCACTTCTAAGTTGTTCTATTTCTTTTTCTATTTTTCTTTTCCAAGGTGGAACTTCACGTCTACGATACTGCCTTGTTTTTATTTTGATATTTAATTTTTTTGTTGCTGCTGTTGCTGATGCATATATTATTTCGTTAAGATTTGTATGAGGGTCTTCATCCAGTATTGATTTCAGTGCTGCATTGTAGAGTTTAATAGTACGGAGGTTATGTTTTGTTGGTAGTAATTTTGGGAGCTGTTCACGTTCCTCCATTGTAATATTTTGTATTTGACTTAGATGGTTTTTTATTTCTATCTTGGCTTCCTGTATATTGTTCTTATTTTCCGTCAAATAATTATCTTCGATGTGTTCTGAACTAGTTTTATTTTTGTCTTTTAACTGACTCAGATCACACCTTTCCAGCACTTTTAAATTCACAGCATTATCTTCGCAGTGATTTGCGTGTTTCACGGTTTCTACATTATGACCTGTGGCTTGTTTGATGTTATTACTTTTTATTTCTGATTCCGGTTTCTTTTCATAATTTGTTGATTCGTCTCTTCTTGTTACAATTCTTTTAATTTTATTGATTTCAGCCTCTGTCAGTCGGTTATCACAAATAATGTACCTACGTACATTGGCTAATTTATTTTCGTCAATATACTTTCTATTTGCTTGACCAACTTTTTCACGCCAAATGTCATATGTTTGGCGAGTCACGTTTTTTTGAGGTTTGAGTAACGCTTCATGAAATGCAGTCATAACGACTTTGTACTCCTCACGAGACCATTTTATTTTTTCTTTCTTTAAATATACGGTTGTAGATCTAGCTGGTGAATTTTCAGGACCAACGTTAGGATTATCCTGGTTGTGGGGACCTGAAGATTCATTCTTTGTGTAGGAGTTTGTTCCTATGGCAGATTTTTCGACCTCAGGTAGGTTCCCTCCTGAAGGACAGGCTCCCTGTTTATCCACTGGAAGAGCCATACTGGACTTTTTATTTCTATTTGTATTTTTCATGTTTTTCCCACGAGTGACGCACGGGTCCAAAAGTCCACCCAAAGTTACCCGGCACGTTGGGTAACGGTCTTTTACAAACAGGGTCCCGAAGCCTGTAGGGGATCGTTTGTGACCTCATAACGCAGTAGCCATTCACTTCTCGGCACGATTAACACCTTGAGTTGCGGGTTGTTGTTCGGAGTTTTCCTTCTCCTAAATGGGCTGCCAAGCAACATCTGACATATGACATATACGCGATTCGAATTCAAGGAGAAAGACGCTGGTTAAAAAAAAACAAAAAAAAAAAACTTTGGCCTAGCAACGGCTCAACGAAACAACACATCAATACTAGAGTATTTTGTTAAAAAAAAAAAAAAAAAAAATTATGAAATATCGACAGCTAAAGGAAATATAATACGGATGATTTTATTTAGGTTCATTTAAAGAGCAAATAGATAAATTAATTAAAATAAAACAGAATTTCATATAAAAAAAAAATCCTGTTTATAGAATTTCATATTGAGAAAAGGAAAAATTCAAATAGAGAGACGCTGGTTGAAAAAAACAAAAAAAAAAACATACTTGGGCGTAACGGTCGATCAACGGAAAAAAAAAAAATGTAATAATTTGTTCGTCCACTCTATCATTTATTTTTTCAATAAAGTCGCTGGTCAAAAATAGGGTTATCAGAATAAGATAAATTAAATAAGTAAATTAAATCAATAGATAAATAAAAATAAATATATCAATAAATACGTAGACTTTCTATAAAATAATACCATATAAATTGTTTTTCATCGGATTTAATTTATTTTCTTGTTTTGTTTTGTTTTTAAGAAAATTATAATAGTTAAAAAAAAAAAAAAAAATTCGATAATATCTAAAGAAAAAAAATCCTGTTTATATTAAAACAGAATTTCATATTGAGAAAAAGAAAAATTCAAAGAGACGCTGGTTGAAAAAAAAACAAACAAACTTGGACGTAACGGCCGTTCAACGGAAAAAAAAAAACATCACTGCACTTAGAGAGTATTGTTAAATTAAAAAAACAATTGTTGCTATTATTAACCTTTGTCCTTGCAAAAAAAAAAAAAAAAAAAAAATTTAAAACTTTTTTTTAATAGGAAGAAAAAAATGGACATACCTTTGAGTTTACTACCGTAACATTTAAAAATAATAATTTGTTCGCCCACTGTATTCTGTGTTATTCTTTCATTAAATCCAACGAGAATAAAATTATCGAAAAATAAATAAATATATAAAATGAACGAACAAATATAAATAAATTATTATATATTCTTTCTAAGAAAGAATATCGTAGATCGTACTTTTTTTTAGTGTTTTTCGTCGTATTTTTTTTCTTATTCTTTTCGTTGTCTTGCTTTAGAAAACTAGTTAATAAATCTATTTAAGGATCATTAACAGAAGAAACATACAATTTGAATTATAGACGAAGAAAAAATTAATGTTTATGTTTAAAATAGTGAAATTAAAAATTAATGTTTACGTTTAAAAAAATTTCAAGAAATTTTTTTTTTTTAATAGGAAAGAAAAAGTGGACATACCTTTGAGTTTACTACCGTAAAATTTAAAAATAATTTGTTGGCCCACTGTATTCTGTGTTATTCTTTCATTAAATCCAACGAGAGTAAGATTATCGAAAAATAAATAAATATATAAAATGAACGAACAAATATAAAGAAATTATTACATATTCTTTCTAAGAAAGAATATCGTAGATCGAACAGATTTTAGTGCTTTTCGTCGTATTATTTTTTCCCTTTTCTTTTTTTTTAATTATTATTATTTTATTATTATTATTATTATTATTATTATTATTATTATTATCATATTTCGATTTCTGCATTGGTCTCACTACCAACCAAGTCTGCGGGGAGACCTAAGGCAGGTAGTGGCGTGTTGTTATGACTCCATTTCATGTTTTTCTATCTTCCCTATCATCCACAGCATTACATAGATAACGTTTTCCTTAGTGTGTGGGCTGTACTTAATAAGACAATTTTTTTGTATATCTCTTAAGCTAGGGTTTCCAGGGATTCTTTCAATGTGTTGTTTTGTTCCATTTTTTATCATTCCAAGTGCACCTACTATCACTGGCACAACTCTTGTTTTCAATTTCCACATTTTTTCTATTTCAATTTCCAGGTCTTTATATTTTGACAGTTTTTCAAAGTCCTTGATTGCTATGTTACAATCCGCTGGACAAGCCATATCAATTAATAGACAAGTTTTCTCCTTCTGGTTTTTAACAATAATGTCTGGCCTGTTTGCTTCAATTTTTCTGTCTGTGTAGATGGTGTAATCCCATAGAATGGTTACATCTTCTATTTCTGTAACCGGTGCTGGATGATGTTCATACCAGTGTTTGTTTACAGCTTTTCCATAATGTTTGCACATTGCCCAATGTAAATATTGCCCAACTCTATCGTGGCGATTTTTATATTCGTTTGGGGCAAGCACAGAACAGCCTGAGATTAGGTGGTCTATTGTTTCTTGGTGTTTATCACAAAACCTGCATTTTGGATCCATATTATTATGCATAATATTTGCCTGAAAGTTTCTCGTGAAAAGACTTTGGTCTTGTGCTGCAAGTATAAATCCTTCAGTTTCAGATGCACGTAACCATCGATGAGTATTAACTTTGTCAACATTGGATTTATTGGCACGTACTGGATATTGGCCATGCAGAGGTTTGTCTTGCCAGCGCTGTTTCATCTTTTCAAGAGCTTTATCTTTGGCTTTCATTTTCATATTTTTTGCCGCAATAGTTGGTTCTTGGCTACTGTTTTGCTTTTCTACAGAATCTACTAACTGTAATTCTTGTTTGTATTTACTGCCTTCTTTTATTCTTGAATATTTTTTCTTTCTTTCTTCATGTTGCCTTACTAATTGTATCATCCAATCCTTTGTTGTTTCTATGTATGTTAGTAAGCCAATAGTTGTTGTCTTGTATGACAATTCCAGCTGAATAAGACCCCTTCCACCTTCTTTACGGGGTATGTATAGACGGTCTACATCAGCCTTTGGGTGATGCATCCTATGCTTAGAAAGAAGCTTTCTTGTTTTAGCATCCATTCGCCTGATGTCGTTTAGAGTCCAGTTTAAGATGTTGAAGCTATATTGGACAACTGGGATTGCAAGGCTATTAATGGCCATAACTCTTTTCTGTGAATTTAATTCAGTTTTTAATATCATTCGTAGCCTTCTATAGTACTCTTTACGCACTATTTCTTTCATTTTTTTATGTTGACTGTTTTCGCTCTCATTTACACCTAGGTATTTATAAGCTTCTTCTGGTTTCAATTCTTTTATTGTTACAGCAGGGTCTAGGCTAATTGAGGATGTTTCTTGTATTGATCCACGTAAAACTGTAGCTTTAGCACATTTATTCAAATTAAATTTCATTCCAATGTCTTCGCTGAAGCATTTTACAGTTTGCAGAAGACCTTCCAGCTCATTATCATTCTTAGCATATAACTTTAAGTCATCCATGTAAAATAGATGGCTTATTTTCTTTTGGCCTATTTTATAACCACATTCTGTCTTATTAAGTTGACTGGTTAGCGCTATTAATGATATGCAGAATAGTAAGGGAGATAAAGAATCACCTTGAAATATACCTCTTTTGATGTTTATTTCATCAGACTTATAGGTTCCATTTATATGATTGAGGTAAAGGGTTGTTTTCCATATAGACATGCACTGTTTGATGAAATTGATGATGACGGGCGATATCTTGTATATATTTAAAGTCTTTAAAATCCATTCATGTGGCACACTATCGAATGCCTTTCGGTAGTCTATCCAGGCAGTACTAAGATTTTTCTTTGTCTTGTAGCAGTTTTCCAGGATCATTTTGTTAATTAGCAATTAGTCTTTACAGCCATAACAGCCACGTTTGCACCCTTTTTGTTCAAGTGGTATCATGTCATTTCTTTCTAAGAATAAATATGTTTGTTTTGTTAAAATAGATGTTAGTAGTTTATATGTTGTCGGAAGACATGTAATTGGTCTGTAGTTTTTCGGGTTGTTTGTGTCACCATTATTATTATTATTATTATTATTATTATTATTATTATTATTATTATTATTATTATTATTATTATTATTATTATTATTCGTGTTATTATTGTTTAGAAATTTTTAATATATATTTTATATTTATTATTATTATTATTATTATTAATATTTTTATTAATATTATTTAAGATCATTTTTCAGATTATTTTTTCATATTTTATTTATCATTTTCTCATATATATATATATATATATATATATATATATATATATATATAATTATTATTAACTATATTTATTTATAATATTATACTACTAGTAGTTATATTTTAATTTGTTTTAAAATGTTATGGTTTACGATTAATTTTTATACCGTAAATGCATCCCATTATCTTTAAAACTAAATTTAATGTTAAATTTCCATGTCATGTTTTTCTAAGAAAGCCGATGAATTCCAATCGACGATGGTGTCGATCTAAGACGTTAACTTTAACTTCCTCTCTTTTTTACTGTTTGTTCTCCTTTCCTTTTTTCTTTCTCTTTTTTCCGTTTATGCTTCTTCTATATTTTTCTTTTTCTTTCTTTCTTTTGTTTTTTTTTAATTAGCGAGGAAATGTTTTATAGACTACCGTTACGAATATCTATTCTCGTTATGGGCACGTGAGTGTCTGTATGTGATTTTTTTCTGGATTATTTTGAATATTAACTGTTGTAACATTTGGGTCTGGCGAGCAGCGGGTTTACTGCGAAATACTTATTACCTATGAAATTGTAGAATATAATAGAGTATAAAAGTCAAGCTACAGTAAAATAGTAGAAAAATAAAAGAAAATATCGACGCTGTAAAAAACTAAAAAACAAAAACACATACCCCAATACAAAATAAACAAAATTAAAGAGGAAGTAAACAGCCCAAACCCTAAACCAAATAACAACACCCACGGCGCCACCAGACAAGATAAATAGGAAAACCTATCCTGAACTTAGCCCCACCCCAAACACTTAACCCTAAGACGTTAAAAAGGTCAACAGAATTCAAATTACAGCCCAACCCCACTATTACCTAAAAAAACAAATCCAACACAAATAAATGGTCTTTTCAACGAGATAATTTTCATATCCACTAGATCACCTGAAGAATGAAGCAGCCTAGACACATTGCTAGCTTCGAAACGCGAAAATTTTTGTGTAGTAATACTAGGAATTTATAAACCATTATAACAACCATTACAATATAACGCTCTACATTTGTATCGAGCACTCTTTATAAAAGTAAATGCATGAACAGCAGGTTAAAAAACCTACGAGTTCTACAACTTAGTTACAATATATATATATATATATATATATATATATATATATAAACCTGTTAGAGTAATAAATAAAAATCCATCAGTTCTTTATATATCCATCAGTTCAGATATATATATATATATATATATATATATATATATATATATATATATATATATATATAGTAATAAATAAAAATCCATCAATTCTTCGTATGAAAAAATGATGGATTTTTATTTATTACTCTGACAGATTTTATTATTTATTTATTTTTTTTTTTAGTGGATATCCATATTTTATAGACACCTCGTTTATTCATTGAACAGTATTTTTTTTTTATTTTAGTCTACCGGGCTGAATATTTGAGGAATCTATTAAAGAAAAAAACATTTTTTTCGTTTAATAGATTTCTGGAATTTCGTGCCCGTATGTATACGCGCGCATGTGTGTGGGTCTACGCGTTTATATGTGTGTATGGGCGTATCTGTAGATTGTCTTGTTTATTTCCCCTTTTCATCATTTCTTGTCTTCTTATACTATCTCCCTATTTCTTTTCCTTTTCTTTCTTATATTAACGATATTTTTTAATGTCCTATTGCTCTGTATCACAGTAGACATTGAATGGAATGTCTAGCTTCACACACGCGCGTGCGCACAAACACCACACACACACACACACACACTGGCACACACACACACACACACACACACACACACACACACACACACATACTAGTGTGCGTTTGTGTGAGAGAGAGAGAGAAAGGGAGAGAGAGAGAGTTAAATAAATGAATCGGAATCCGACAAGATGGTAGAATAAATCTATCTCATCTGGCTATCTATGTTATTATAGCTGTCTATTTATCTCTTTTGATCACACACACACACATATATATGGATCGGAATCCGACAAGATGGTAGAATAAAGTAAAATAGCAAACTAGGAAACGTATCCGAATTTACCATGTTTCATTTTTATTATAGCTTCTTCAGAGACTGGAAGAAAACTCTCTTTGTAAGCGATTTCCATGTTCAGTCAAAATGACGCAAATACATGCGGCGGATTCCATCAAGATGACAGAATAAAGTAAAAGAACAAAATAGGAAACTTCTCTATCTAACGTATTTAACTTTTATTAAATCTTCTTCAAAGATCAAGAGAAAAATGAAAAATTACAGAGACACTACTTATTGGTCAGATATGTGTCATGTATATATATATATATATATATATATATATATATATATATATATATATATATCCCTGGTAGAATAAAGTGAAATTACAAAGCAAATGTTAGCTAAAATTCCCCGAAATTCTGCATCTAAATTAATGTTTCGGACGAGCTCATGTGCGGTTCGCCTCTAAATGGAAAGTGGCTCTGACTGTCACCAATCCGAAGTATTTACAAGGTTTCGTACCGGGCCTAAACGTAATTTTCCAGTGTCTGAAAGCGCTTATTGAGGGTGGGCCGGAAACTGATCATTTCTGGTCGGGTCGGCGCGGTGAGTAGGGTATGATGTTGAAAGACCCGAAACCCCCTAGTGATCCTCGCGATGACATCACTGACGCCACCCTCTAGCGCCCCCATTACGGTGCGTATGTTTGAAATTATATATATATATATATATATATATATATATATATATATATATATATATATATCCCTGGTAGAATAAAGTGAAACTACAAAGCAAAGAGACAGTACACTAGCATGTTGTGGTGATTTGAGGTTAATTCTGTATACATGTGTAAATCAGAAAATATAGGCAATTTTGACATTACACAGTAAAAAAAAAAAATTGAGAGTCGCGTGCGCATGAGATAAGATGTAGCTAGTCGCGGAGAGCATTCCATCGTTCAATCGAATGGCTAGGAGCAACGAGGTCAGACGTATGGATGCTCCACTCAACGATTGCACCATCATTGAACAATGTGGTCAGAGGGAGTCAAATCTGCGGAAATTCATCGCCGGATGTTGATTGGCGCAGTATGGAACACGCACCACTAATCACCGAAAGGTGTATGAATGTCTAGAACGCTTTAAAGCGAGAAGAACATGCATAATAGATTAAAGCCGAACTGCTTCTTCTATCAACATAGAGTACGGAAGAATATATCAAAGTGGATAACTTGAGGACCGACGAATCACGTTTGCACAATTGTTGGCATTAGCTATGGACTTGCACTTTTCAATTAGATTTCTTGAATGTGCAGACCGACTGACGCAATACATACTGTTTAATAAATAAAGATGGGGCGTCTATTTTAAATAAGAAGTGTATGCTATAACAACGTATGATATAATAAAAATGTCTGATTAAAATAAATCCATTAATTCTTTAGAAATTGGTTTGTTTACGTTTCAAATACGAAACTAGGGAGATATGGGTTCTCCGGAAATTAGACAGATTTAAAAGGGTATGTTTTCTTTAAATGGGGTAAAAAGCCTTGTTTACTGTTGAGTACTTAGTGGAGGAGCAAGAAAGTATGATGAATATATATATATATATATATATAATCATGTAATTACAAATTAAAAATACATTGCGACACGGAAATTTCTATGTTTCGAGATTTTTATCACGTCATCAGATAATAATAGGTGTTAGTTGTGAAAATGATTTTCATTTAAATACAAGAAACAACGCGTTTGTTATGGGAAGACCTAAAATTTATGTGTGTCTCTTTTATCTCTCTGAAGAATATGCCTAATAGGAAAGAAAGCATGTATTCCCTAAAAATAGAAACTACTTGCCAAATTTCAAAGTGAATCTCTATTTTGATTAGTGAAAAGGATCACACCCATAAATTTTAGGTCTCCCCACATCCATAAATAACAAACGTGTTGTTTCTTGTATTTTAATGAAAATCATTTTCACAACTAACATCTAACATTACCTGATGATGAAATAGAAATCTCGAAACAGAAATTTCCGTGTCGTAATGTATTTATAATTTATAATTATATGATTATATTATGCTCTACAAGGTTTGTTGTATTAAGAACTTAAAAAAAAAGTAAATGCCAGAGAACTCAAAATCATAAAATCTTGGGTCCTTTTTACCTGGATATATATATATATATATATATATATATATATATATATATATATCCCAGACGAGTGGTAATATCATAACTTTGTCCTCGTAGAACTTCGAAGTCGGAATGAATCTGCTCAGTTAAAGAGACAGACATTTTGTACTTATATATATATATATATATATATATATATATATATATATATATAAGACATTGAAGTCAACACTCAAGTCTCTGAGTGTTGACTTTAATGCCCACTTTTATATTTACACATGCTCCGATACTGAACACTTTAACCAATAACTACAGAATACCTTAAAACTATATTTTATTTTATATATACTAGCAGTATAGCCCGGCGTTGCTCGGGTGTAATGAAAGCTTTAAAACTAATCCATGGTCCTGGAGCTCAGACTCTTTGGACGTTGGCACGAAAGACTAAAAAGCAATAGTTGTTTCCAGTTAAAGCGATCTCCTACGGCTATTTTTTTTTTCTCTTAGATTTGAAATTACAGCCATTTTGAGAATTTCTAAAAAGACTGCAGTTCACTATTTTTTAACTTTTTTTTATTTTTGAGGTGGGTAGATATATTTTAATACTTTCTTTTAGTTTTTTATTTCTTTCTTTTTTATTTTTATTTTTCATTCTTTTTATTTCATTATTATTTTTTTCTCAGCGTTTAATATGGTTCTTATTCGTTTATTGTCTTTTATTTACTCTTTCTTTTATTTCTCCCTTCTTCCTGTTTCTGTTTTCCTCTGCTCTCTTTTCTGTTTTGTCTTGGCTTCTTTTTTTTTAATTTTTTTTTTTTGTTCTTATTCTTTTTTACTTTTCTTCCTGTTTCGCCCGAAGTGCCAACAGACTACCGTCATTTTTTCCCCTCTTTCTATCATCATTTTCCCTTTTTCAGTTTTTCGAAATTTTTTCAATCTTTTCTTTGTTACATAGAGAATTTGTCCATTTATTCATTGCTTTAAGAATCTATCCATGCAAACAGGAACACGCGCATATAACATTCGGCGTTCATTGATGATGAAGATGATGTGGAAATTGAAAAGAAGATAGTGATAGTGGGTGCGCTTGGAATGATAAAAAAAGAACACAACACATTAAAAGAATCACTGGAAGTCCTAGCTTACGAGAAATACGAAAAATTGTATTGATTGATAAGTACAGCCCACACATTTACGAGTAACTTTGTCCTTGTAACGCTAGTGATGTTATGGGAGAAAGAAAAACAAATCGTGAAATGTAGCCATAGCAACACACCACCACCTGCCTTACGCCTTCCTGCAAACTTAGTAGGTAGTGTGACCATAGTAGAAAACGAAATAATAATAATAATAATAATAATAATAATAACAATCCTACGCGTTCAACTAGTGTTTTACAGTAGATTAAACCTAAAAAGTATCTATCTATCTATCTATCTATCTATAACTAACTAATTCAACTGATATCGATATATCATTCATATCCATTTCATTCAGTTGATGATATCTATCTATCTATCTATCTATCTATCTATCTATCTATCTATCTATCTATTCGACTCGAATCATATCTATCTATCTATCTATCTATCTATCTATGCCATAATATCAATTGTCCAGTGTAGACTTAATTCAAATTAATCATATTTTTAATGTTTTTTTACTGAAAGTATATTCCCAAAGAAAGAAATGATGTTGAAAAATGATTGTATTTTGGATAAAACAAACGTTTTTTGTTTTTGTTTTTTACTATCCGTCTACATATTTATTTAGTTTAACTGCATTGATTAACTTAGTATGACACAAGAACACATCAGTGGAGCGCCCGTGCAAATCGAACTCATCACACCGCTTAATAACCTTCGTTATATGTCCGTCGTTCAAATACACATCGCATCGATAATATCTTCGTCAATCTTTTTTTTTCTTCACAATTTTTCCATCACTGAAACCTCTCTTCACCCCCCCCCTCTCTCTCTCTTCTTTTCTTTCTCAGTTTTATGTGGCCCTCTTTTCATGTTTTGTAATTGGAAAGCAAGGTGGCGGTGAGAGGCCAATGAACGTTGGTGTTGGTATATCCAAATGACCCAAGCATTTTCTCGCATACATCCATTCAGAAATATGACTGCAGCAGTAACCACGGCAGTATCAGCAGCAACAACTGCAGACGTAGTATAAATAATGCCAACGAAAATGTTGCATTGCTGTTGCAGTAACTGCATAATAACAATAATAATAATAATTATTATTATTATTATTATTATTATTATTATTATTACAATAATGATTGTTGTTGCTGTTGTAAAGTTTTAATGTAAAGCTACACGGGTATCAATTCGATGTAACAAGCTGTAGTTAATCGAGAATAATAGTTGAACGAACGGTCACATGAATAAAAAAATCGGATAGCCAAAAACAAAATTAGCCCCCCCACACACACACATAAATGATTCCTTTAAGTTTTATAAGGCACCATCCCGTATAAATCTTACCCAACTTTATAGAATGTCATTCAATAAATTCTTTCGACAATCTTGCCTCACTATTTTTACTTAAACTGCCAAAGATGTGTAAAAAGAAAATCACAGCTCAAAATCATGTGACGATATTATTATTATTATTATTATTATTATTATTATTATTATTATTAGAATGCATGAAAAGAATTTTTATTTTTTTGAAAATCTTTAAAACTTATTTCATATAGGTCTACGCATTTAAAGACAATCTGTAACTACACTAGAAATGATTATTATTCATTCATTCATTCATTTATTCATTCATTCATTTGCTGATTGGGTTTTTCACATCAGCAGTAATTGGTGGATTATATTGGAGACGAAGTGACAACAACTCAGTTCAATGCTCCAGCAATCTCAATGGTATGGTAGCTGTTTTAATGCTATTTAGTATTTCTCGACTGGAGTGTCATCTTGAGTTTTTCTTGAATTCTCAGTTCTTTCAACATTTTTATGTTTAGATTCTTTGAAGTCGTTGTATGTGCTCAAGCAACGACTGACACAATTATTGCATTCATATTTTTTCAGTTCTTTTGAGAGGTCTGGTTATCATTATTACTACTACTAATAATAAACTATAGCATAACTCTTGCAATATTTTTCAACAGTTTTGGACACTAATTGTTTTACATTGTCAAAAACTGGTTTTTCTTTACTTTTTCTTTTCTAAATCGCACTCTTCTCTTAACTAGTGAAATAATAATAATAATAATAATAATAATAATAATAATAATATAATAATAATTATGAAAAATGACATAATAATAATAATAATAATAATGAAAAATGACATCATAATAATAATAATAATAATAATAATAATAATAATTATGAAAAATGACATAATAATAATAATAATAATAATGAAAAATGACATCATAATAATAATAATAATAATAATAATAATAATAATTATGAAAAATGACATAATAATAATAATAATAATAAAAATAATAATAATAATAATCGCCACGATAGAGTGGGGCAATATTTACATTGGGCAATGTGCAAACATTATGGAAAAGCTGTAGGCAAACACTGGTATGAACATCACCCAGCACCGGTTACAGAAATAGAAGATGTAACCATTCTATGGGATTACACCATCTACACAGACAGAAAAATTGAAGCAAACAGGCCAGACATTATTGTTAAAAACCAGAAGGAGAAAACTTGTCTATTAATTGATATGGCTTGTCCAGCGGATTGTAACATAGCAATCAAGGAATTTGAAAAACTGTCAAAATATAAAGACCTGGAAATTGAAATAGAAAAAATGTGGAAATTGAAAACAAGAGTTGTGCCAGTGATAGCAGGTGCACTTGGAATGATAAAAAATGGAACAAACACATTAAAAGAATCCCTGGAAACCCCAGCTTAAGAGATATACAAAAAATTGTCTTATTAAGTACAGCCCACACACTAAGGAAAACTTTATCTATGTAATGCTGGAGGGATGATAGGGAAGATAGAAAAACATGAAATGGAGCCATAACAACACGCCACTACCTGCCTTAGGTCTCCCCGCAGACTTGGTTGGTAGTGAGACCAAAGCAGAAATCGAAATATGATGAAAAATGACATAATAATAATAATTATGGTAATCGTACCAATAGTTGTGGCGATAGCAAAATTAACATAAATATTACTAGTAGAAATATTAATACTATTTAATGGCAATATCCTTTGTTCTTTTTTATTAACATTATTAATACGAGTAATCGGTTATGGCTCACGTCCTGAGGAGACAATACACAGAAAATAATAATAATAATAATAATAATAATAATAATAATAATAATAATAATAATAATGAAAGTGTTGCTTTATTATTATTATTAATGATATTATGAGTAGTAGTAGTAGTAGTAGTAGTAGTAATGATATTAGCGAGTGAATATCGAAATATATATATATATATATATATATATATATATATATATATATCTTTATTGCTATCATTATCAAAAGTTGTGAAGCGGAGATTATTGTTAATATTACCCGCTGCAATAATTCTTGTTATAAGCAGTAACACTGAAGTAAGTTACAGCAACAGAACTTCTTATGTTCAAAATGTCTTTTTTCATTGCTACTGTGGCAACATATCAATATTCAAAATGTAATAATTAAAGCAGTGAACGTGTAAACATTTCAGAGTCATGCCAAAAGGACAAACAAAAGATCAATATATTATCCAATAGCAATTGGTTTAGAGAAATTCAAAATCGTCCAGGTTTGCAAGTCGCCAAAACAGCTAAATACGAGCATTTGCAACAATCAAATTTAAAATCTCAGCAAAAATAAGACCTAAAATAACATTTAAAAATTTCGTCAGTAGTAGAAAATAGACCACGAAGTATACATTTAGAACGTTCAACAAGTCTCTATCGGTTTGAATAAATTAAAAAATATTCAAATTGATCTCGCATTAAAACAAATAATTACGAGACTTTTGCAACAGGTCGCACTCAGCCCAGCTTAAAAAATGCCAGTTCTTCTCTACAAATCTACGCCAGGTGAACTTTATTCCCTAAAAACGGAGCCAAATAACTTGAGATCAATAGACGCTATATAAGAGCAAACTTTTAAAAGTAAATACACACGTCCTTACTTTTTGCCTGAAAACTATGAAACATTGACTAAAATATGTATATATATATATTTCCATCCTATATATATATAGATATATATACATAACCATTTTTTAATAGAGAGGATATATATATATATATATATATATATATATATATATATATATATATATATATATATATATTCTTCACTGCTAGAAGAAATAATTATTGCAAAAGAAATAAAATAATGAGGCACTGTTCATGAGTAAACATGCGGCAAGAGCTTTCATAAATGGTAGTAAAGTTTGATACCTGGTAGTAAAGTGCCGATGCTACCTCACTATAGTCTCTCTAATGAGCTGAGCCGACTCTACTTCGCTATTGTCTCTCTTTTCATGAGCGCGATAGAAAGAATATATATATATATATATATATATATATATATATATATATATTAGAAAAAGAAATAGGTTGTTCCAACGAGAGAAATTGGTATAGAATAAAAAGTGTGAGAGGTCGTGAACGTTTACTTTAAAGTGTATATTTATTGTTGTATAAAGATATACATATTACTAGCAGTATAGCCCGGCGTTGCTCGCGAGTAATGAAAGCTTTAAAACTAATCCATGGTCCTGAAGCTTAGACTCTTTGGACGTTGGCACGAAAGACTAAAAAGCAATAGTTGTTTCCAGTTAAAGCGAAACCGTAGACTGAAAGAAAAATGAATGGATGTAAGTCAAATTTTGATTTCCTGGTATCGATATCAAATAAGATTTTTTTCGTTGTAAACTGAATTTTGAAGGCTAAATAAGTCCTCTGAGTAAATGGTATCATGGCTGAGACTAAGAACTACAATTATACCTACTTAGAGCCAAACCCGAAGCAAAAACTAAAATAAAAGGGCTGAAAAAAATACAGACATACAGGCAGATAAACAGACACATACACAAACATCTTGCCTTATATATATATATTATCGATTTTCTGCACTATTGTAAGAACTGCAACCTTGAAACTTCTGAATATCGTTTCTTATGTCTTTGTCTATGAGTGTATCAAATTTTATTAAAATCGGACCACTCCTTCTATAACCCGATTTTTTCGATTATCGATTTTCGATATTTATCGAGGGTATCTCGACACAAAACGTAGCTAAGAACACTTGCAGACGTTTATAGTACAACTGTGTAAATTTTCAAGAAAATCGGTTCAGCCGTTTCGGAGTCTATAGGTAACGGGCACACATACACACACAAAGTTCCATTTATAAATAAGTTTAGATATTTGCTGATGAGGATTTATTTATTTAGAGGTTAATCCTCAATGAAAATAAAAAAGCGCAAAAAACGAAGTTAGGATGTGTATGTGCGTCGTGGTGCAGTGGATATCGGCTCGGAACGAGAAATCGGGAAGCCGAGTTCGAATTCTAGTCGAATGCCTTGTATTCACTTACGCGCAAATACCCTTGGGAAAGGTATTAATCCGTCTCTTCCCTCCATTTATGAGTTAAATAATAGGAAAGATTATGTTTTATAGCGTTGGTCGGCAACTAATCTACCGCAGAAAGCCATGGCAACCTACTGCCCAGTCAGTCATCTTTCGAGACATGATCGCCCAAGCGTGTATCACGTATGGCACTTAACTGACAGTTTTGAATAAAAACGCGAAATTTTTCTTTTCAGAATGTCTTTTTAATGTTTTTAATTTAAAGTTTTCATAATGATTACCCAAATATCATCCGAGTTTTTGTTGTGTCGTGGCTCGTACCATGTGACATCCGGTCGTCCGGATGTTTTAAAGATAATGTGCGCTTAGCATGGGAGTTGTCATTATCATGGACTTCGGGAAGTAACACCTACTACTGCGAGAGACTGTAAATATCGTATATACCTCTTGGCTGTACCACTCTGTTAATAAGGTAGTTTATCTATATTTCTCTGTGTATCTCTTCATTCCACGATACAACAGTTTTTTTCATAGATCTTTCTTTTTAACATGATAGATTTTTATCGTAAACTTCTCATCAATTGTTATTTCTGTCCGAACGCATGAGATTATTTCCTGACTGCTGTTCTGAATGATTCGAAACTGAAAAAGGCTCCTTTAATAGCATTTTCTTATCATTTCATCCCATGCAAGACGATAAGTTCACTAAGACATAAGGAGTTCTTCTTCTTTTTCTTCTATGTGCCCTGTCCCTTCAGGACGTAGGCGATCATGGCTCTCCACGTCTCCCTATCCCTTGTGGCTCTTAGTATGTTTGCTCCTGTTGCTCCTGGCAACCCCCCGTTCCGTCATCCACCTGATCAGACCCTGCAAATATGTTATCCGCTGCCTTCCTCTGTCTCTCCTTCCTTCTATCTGACCAGTCAGTATCAGGTTCTCCAGGCTCTCTTTCCTCATTGCGTGTCCCAGGAACTTCAGTTGTCTCTTCCTGATGCTCAGTATTAATTTCCTTTTGGTTGCCATTCTTTCTAACACCTCGTCGTTGCTTGTATGCTCAGTCCACGATATCCGTAGCATCCTTCTGTAGAACCACATTTCGGACGCCTCCAGTTTTGTCCTCATTTTCGATGATATTGTCCAGCATTCACTGCCGTATTGAAGAACTGACATCACGTCATACGGAGTTACAGGAGTAAAAAAGAATGAGAAAACTTTAAGAGAAGGAACCAGAAACCAAGTCCTAAACAAGAAACGGGATAAACTTCTATTCCTGTTAAAAAAAAAAAAAAAAAAAATGCGAAACAACGTGAACTGGTCATAGGCGAACATTCAAAATAATAATAATAAAGAAATAAGTAAAATAATTTTTTAAAAATTAACAATTCAGCTCGTGTCTAGTTCATCCGTAATCTGAAGTCTCTAACTATCGATTGGTCATCGTGAGTAGTCAGTTTACTGACTACTCACAGAGACCAATCGATAGTTAGTTGCGGAATATACCAAATGACGGACGAAATATCCACTTCTATTAGTTTCATTTTCAAAAACGCTGACACAAACTCAAATTCTACTTTCAACAGTGCATTGTTAGCAGCCAATTTAAAAGTGCTACACTTTTCTCCACATCAATGAAGGTCGTCATGATATAGACCACAAACCACTTTACAGTGCTTTTCTCAAAAACAGAGCGACAGCACAGACACATTTCAATACTCACTGATTATATTTTTGACATAGCAAGTAGTAAAAGTAGTAAGAATATAGTTTCTGATTATATGTCGTGATCGACTTTTGCGATACAGCTAGGCATTTGTGACTTTCAAGTAACCACTGATATCGTGTTAATCCTGTAGACTCAGCTATGGGGCATAGGGCTACATTCTCACCACACTAGTGTCGCAGTTTCGCTACACTAGAGCCATAACCTCACCACGCTATGTTTTCGTTACTGTGGTTTCCGTAGCAACTAGATTTTTACCGGGTGGAGTTGCTATTCTTACATTCAACCAGTATTTATTTCAGAGTCGTCCTGCTCCTGGACTGCTGGCCAACTAAGACTCAGTCTACCTTGCTATTAACCTTTTAGGGGGGGGGGGAGAAGAGATGGATTCATACCTTGCCCAAGGATATTTGCGCGAAGATTTGTCTAAGTTCATGTAATGTTTCGCATACGGTATCTTTTGAGGATCTTATTTCTTATGAAAAAAAATTTTTTTTTCATCATATCACCCCAAGCAAGGCGGTAACGCCACTGATGTGCAGAGGGCTACTGAAGAGTAAAAAGATTGGAAAAAAGAAAGCCGGAAACCACATCCTAAACAGGGAACAAGGGATGAGCCTCTTCACCTGTTCAATAGACGAGGGTGGAGTGTGAACCGGGTGATAGTTTAGTCTATCTACACCAATTGAAAGAAAAAAAACAGAAAAGAGTAAAAAGATTGGAAAAGAGAAAGCTGGAAACCACATCCTAAACAGGGAACAAGGGATGAGCCACTTCACCTGTTCAATAGACGTGGGTGGAGTGTGAACCGGGCGATACTTTAGTCTATCTACTCAAATTGAGAGAAAAAAAAAGAAAAGAGTGAAAAGATTGGAAAAGAGAAAGCCAGAAACCACATCCTAAACAGGGAACAAGTGATGAGCCTCTGTACCTGTTCAAAAGACGTGGGTGGAGTGTGAACCGGGCTATAGTTTAGTCTATCTACTCCAATTGAAAAAAAAAAAAATGAAAAGGAGTGAAAAGATTGGAAAAGAGAAAGCCAGAAACCACATCCTAAACAGGGAACAAGGGATGAGCCTCTTCACCTGTTCAAAAGACGTGGGTGGAGTGTGAACCGGGCGATAGTTTAGTCTATCTACTCCAATTGAAAAAAGAAAAAGAAAAAAAAAGAAAAGAGTGAAAAGATTGGAAAAGAGAAAGCCGGAAACCACATCCTAAACAGGGAACAAGGGATGAGCATCTTCACCCGTTCAAAAGACGTGGGTGGAGTGTGAATAGGGCGATACTTTAGTCTATCTACTCCAATTAATTGTGAATGCTGTAGGTCTTGGCGAAGACCATACCCTTGGAAGTTAGTTAACTGGCACTACAGAATCAAAAACAAAGAACTGTTCCAAATAGCAAAAAACCAAATTACTTGAGAACTTTCAATAATTCCAAAAACTAAAATGGATGTAACTCGAAGATATAATAATGACATAATGAAGATATTGATGTTCCACACAACTTCAAACAAAAGTCTAGGAAGGAAAACCCTATCAGTGCTGGAAAAAGCGATAATAGCCACCGGACTTTTTTTCCTGAAAAAGTTTTTTGACAAAAGACATTTTATAAATTTCAACTCACAGTAGCACCAGCTATTCGGTCAATAAATAAAACCAAATGTTTCCTTATAAAGAAGCAGCTAATATTAACGTTAACATTTACCTTGTGGGATGTGCATTTTGAGCTTCTTTTTTTTCACAGTACATGTTACCAAGGATGTGCGTTGTGGTGCAGTGGATATCGGCTCGGAACGAGAAATTGGAGAGCCGAGTTCGAATTCCAATCGAAATCGTTGCATTCACTTACGCGCAAATACCCTATAGAAAGATATTAATCCGCCTCTTCTCCCTACAGCTAGTGGTTAAATAACAGGACAGACTGGGTTCTATAGGTTTGGTTGGCAATCAGTCTACCGTAGAAATAATGGCAACCTTTTACCCAGTCAGTCGTGTCTCTTTCGAGACAGGATCACTCTAGCGTGTATCACGCATGGCACTTAACTGAATGACTGCTATGCTACCAACCTTAGTATTCTTAAACCTGCTTAGGGCAAGACTGTCGACAATGCTTCATTTCTTTCCACTTCCCAGATTTTGTAAACAGTTTCAGAGGCTATCAGACTTAGTTTAAAATAATGCCTCAAACCTGACAGAATCACATTAAGGGCATCAGTTAAATTGAATTTTTACATTTGAATACCGCGATGTGCGTTGTGATGCAGTGGATATCGGCTCGGAACGACAAATCGGAGAGCCGAGTTCGAATTCCAGTTGAATTCATAGCATTCACTTACTCGCAAATATCCTTGGGAAAGGTATTAATCCGTTTCTTCCCTCCAGTTATGGGTTAAATAACAGGGCAGATTGGGTTCTATAGCCTTGGCTGGAAACCAATCTACCGCAGAAAACAATGGCAGCCTACTGCGGGATAATCATATGCCCAGTCAGTCATGTCTCTTTCGAGACATGATCGCCCAAGTGAGTATCACGTATGGGACTTAACTGACTGACTGCTATTTGAATATTACTACTACTAACTCAACACCAAGGCAACAAAATATTTGGCTCACTCTCTTCCCAGAAAATAGTTCTAACAAATACAGCTCATGTCCCGCAGATCGATTTGTCAATTTCATTTTTCTTTTTCTTAATAACCCCCTTTTTTTCGGCTAATTAAGTGGAAAAGCCCAAAATCACATCATGCGCTTTGCCATTCTTTTATGATCCGTCATGTGATTATAAAACAAATGCTGGTCAAAAAGAAATTGTTTAAAATAATAATAATAACAGACATTAAGAAAATATTGACTAATCTATCTTTATCTTAAACCAAAAAAGCTTGTGTTAAATAAATAGTGCTCACATATTCAGAAAAAAAAATTTCTCAATAAATTTCTGAGGAAAACTTTCACTAAATTTTGAACATCACTCTTTATTTAATCTTCTGGTGTAGATAGTACTCGCTCTGCTCCGCTGACTCTATTTCGGGATATATCGCCTACTTTTTATTTAGTACTAAATACTTATCATTTTATTTGTGACTTTTGATATTGAGTACCATAAGTACACAGGCCGCTTTCCTTAAAATTGTTATCTTCTAGTAGAATATTCTTTTAGCGGGTTCTTTATATATGTAGGTCCGCTAAGATAGTAGAGAGGCATTGAGGCGTAAAACTAGGTAGTTGATTCCTATGTCCACAATCAATCTATCTATCTATCTATCTATCTATCTATCTATCTATCTATCTATCTATCTATCGGTACCTCCACTAAATCACTGAAAAAAATAATAATAAATAAATAAAAAGCATAGTATGAATAGAAACGAACTTTTTCCATCAAAATGATTGTTATTCTTACGAGGAAAGATCAAAGTATTTTTTAATTATTTTTAAATAACATTTGAAATTTTTGAAAAAAAAAATCTTTTTTTGTTTTGATTTTAGTTATCGGGTAACCAAATCGTTACGAGAATTTACAATGGAAAACGCAATATTACATAACTCAGTTTTTTTCCAGTGAAAAACACATTAATTTGGAAATTCTTGCAGAAATCAAATAATTGTCGGATGTTAATGAAACTTTCAGAACTTATTCAGGAATGAATGAAATTATTTTTAAAACTATTATTTTAAAAAAATCTTGGTAAAATATTTTTTCTTTTATCTGTTACCTCGCCTCCACGTAAATTCATGAAATTTTAAGAAATTAATTTTTGTTGAGAAAATTGTTTTTATTAGTTAAACGCAGGACTCATCTACTTTTTTTAACCTTTTGCCTTTATTTCCGAAAATTTCTTCCCAATAATAACAAAAAAAGTAATTCAATAAAACTATGACATTATTTAATTTGATAAGCTTTTAATTGCTTTAATAAATAATATATTTCAAGGACATTATAGTCTGAGGAAAACATTTTTTCGATTAATAATGAAATTTGCAAAAAAATTGTTTTCCTTTTTTTTTAATAATAATAATTTATAAGGGCTCAAAAATATTATAAAAATACCTCAAATATTTGTTGTCGTTAGTTTATTAACTTATTAAGTGAAGATTATATTTATTAATCGAAATTTGAAAGTTTTAATACAAATCGTCGTGCATTAGCAATTTTAAAATATTTTTTTAATTTTTTTTGTGTATTTGAATTTTTTTTGTATTTTAATTTCTATGTGTACATTAAAAGTTCATGTGTTTCAGGGTCTCTTCCTCTTACATGAAAAAAATTGTACAATTATGTCACTTGTGATCGCCATATGCTTATCTTATTTCGCATCTGTCAATCTGTCAACATATTTCAAATAAGGTGGAAAGGTTAGAAAGTTTAACCTAAATTCCATGCTATAAATAAGTAATACTTGTGTAAATCAGATTAATTTAACATTAGATTTTCTAATTTTCTAAAAATAATGCCTCACAGATGTATATTTTATTTTTACAAGATTTTTAAAACTGAGAATTACCTTTTGTTTACAAATGTATCGATCGCTCAAAAATGCCCGAAAAATTGAAAGATTAAAAAAAAAATTGAAACATTTTAGAATCAATATAATTTCTGTTTGAAATACAACAGAGTATTTTGCTTACTGAAAATAATAAATTTAACCATTTAGTTTTCAATTAAAACTAAAATCAAAGTTTCAAAAAAACATTTTTATTCTTAAAATTCAATTTAAAAGTTAATTATCGAAAATGAGTGGAAGTACCTATACCTATCTATCACAGTCTATTCATATCTATCTATCTATCTATCTATCTATCTATCTATCTATCTATCTATCTATCTATCTATCTCATTCTGTTCATATCTATCTATCTCATTCTGTTCATATCTATCTATCTATCTATCTATCTATCTATCTATCTATCTATCTTACAATGAGAACGGTGGTGTTCAGCAATAAAGGAAAAATGTTCGTTCTAGAAGATAACGCTTTTAAAGCAGGCCATGTCTTCAAACATACGCACCGTAGTATTGGTGCCAGAGAGTGTCGTCAGAGATGTCTTTGCGTGGATCACTAGGGGTTTCGGGTCTTTCAACATCATACTCCCTCACCGCGCCAACCCGACCAGAGAGGATCAGTCTCTGGTCCACCCTCAATAAGCGCTTTCAGATACTGGAAAAATTTATAAGGTTTGGGCCCGGTACGAAGTCTTGAAAATGCTTCCGATTGGCGACAGACAGAGCCACTTTACATTAAGAGGCGAACTGTTTTTACAGTTACATTAAGAGGCCACTTTATATTAAGAGGCGGTATCAGAAATGCAGAATTTCGGGGGATTTTAGCTCACAATTTGTTTTGGACTCCAGCTACTCGCTCTTTTGATCCATAGCCAATTGGTTGTACTTTCTGCTGTTTCGGTTATGGACTTGAGTGCTTTCATTTTTTTTACTCCCACTGTACCAATATCAGTTAAGGCTTTGCTTAAGGACCTTGCTGCAAATCCTCTAGTCCCCACTTCTATCGGAGTGCAGCTAGCCCTCCAGCCTTTAACCCTGCAACTCTCCAGCAGTTCGTCGTATTTTAACTTCTTCCTTCCATGGGCTTCTTCTGCGTTTTCCTCCCAGGGGACCGCCAGTTCCAACAACACTATCTTCTTCAAATTATGTGAGAAGAAAACTATATCTGGGCGAAGTTTTGTGGTGGCAATTTGCTCTGGGAATTTCAATCTCGAGCCTATATCGGCCCTTAGTTCCCAATATGTTGCAGGAGATAACAGGTTTGGCTTTACCTTCCTATTTTGTGGGATTTTCGCGCCCGCTTTAATAAATTTTATCTGCCTTGTGTCTGGGTTGTAAACATTCTCTTTGATATCATTTTAAACTATTTTCACGATCTCTTTTAGAATTACGTCATGGCGCCATCTGTAACGTCCGTCAGCCAGTGCAGACTTACAGCTGCTCAGGATATGTTTTAAGGTACCTTTGCGCCCACAAAAATGACAATTTGGCGACTGGGTTTTATACCATAATTGTAAGTTTGCGGGGCTTAGCAGGATGTCGTATACTGCCTGAATCAGAAATTTTAATCTGGAGTCACCGTGCCATATTTCGGACCATTTGATTTGGCGATTCACCATAGAGCACCATTTGGTCCATGCCCCTTGCTGTCTCATCCCGACTTGGATTGCTATTCTTTTCTCTTCTTCGCCATTTCTGATTTCTTCCTGCACAAGATGACTTTTCTTTTTCCCTTGCAGTTTGTCATATTTTTCTGAGGGGAAAAATCCGTGGCCCGCGCGTCCCGTAGCTACGGTCCTTAGTATTGCCTTTTCTCGGATTCTTTCTTTTGCTGTATTCAATTCTTTTGAGGCGTTCCATTTTTTACCTGTATATACTGATATTCCCGCACCGGCTACTTTGGGATCTTTCGAGCATTCGTACTGGATTGTGGCTCTCACTTTAGCTACTTTAAATTCTTCGTACAGGCTTTTAAACGGGAGTTTCAGTGCGTTTGTTTTCCCGTATAACGCTGCGCTGCATAGGGATCTTGACAAACCTAACCACCTACGTAGTCGTGATGTTATGCTTCGTTCCGTAAGTTCTACCGTGGAGGAAGTGAAATCGTAGATAGTTACTGGCCAGAGTATTTTTGGAAGAATAACGTGTTGATAAATCCAAGCTTTATATCTGCCAGGTAAGCCAGACTTATCAACCCTGATTAACCACCCTTCTAGATTCTCCTTTGTTAAAATTACAGATATTGTGTCTTTTAGGGTTTCATCGAACTACTTTCCCAAGCCCTTTACAGGCTTTTGATGTATTGTAGGTATGTCATCTTCAAAGAGCTTAAATCTTTCGTTTTTCGAAAGCTTACCTTTTTTCATTACTAGGGAACGTGATTTGGAAGCGTTTAAACTCATTCTCGCCCAGTCGATGAATTCTTCGATGCCCTTCAGCAACTACCTTGCCTCAATGGCGGACGTGCTGGTTATGGTCATGTCATCCATATACGCGCGAATCGGTGGTTGCTTTACACCGGAACTGGTGACTAGTCCTCGACATTCCACTTCAGCAGCTTTTATCTGCATGTTCATTGATAATGCGAAGAGAGTCGCTGAAATGGTGTAGCCTGTTATTATCCCTCTTTCAAGGTTATACCACGCTGAAGTTGAAGTCTTTGTTACTGTCCTCATTTTAAAGTCTTTATAGTAGTTCAAAATGAGCTTGGTGAAAGTAGTGGGTATGTGGTACCGAATTAGAGCTTCTTCTACTAGACGATGGGGAATTGACCCATAAGCGTTCTTAAGGTCTAACCAGAGGACTGCAATATCTCCCTTATTATCCTTGGCATTTTTTAGTAGTTGGGTAATGACCCCATTATATGTTCCATGCATCCTGGCATGCTTGGAACTCCTCCTTTTTGAACAGAGGTGTCAATGTAGTTATTTATTATTAAATATTTTGACAGCCTACGATTTAATAAGCTGAAGAAAATCTTCCCTTCAACATTCAGCAGCGAAATACATCTGAATTGGTTGATTTCCTTAGCGTTTTCCACTTTGGGGATCTATATTTCCTCGGAATACTTCCACTGGTCTGCTATCTTCCCTCTCTTCCAAATTACCTTCAGTAAATTCCATAGGATACGTTGTAATTTCGGGCATCTTTTGTAAACTAAGTACGGGACTCCATTCGGACCTGGAGCGGGGCTTGACCGAGCTTTTTTTAGCACTAATTGCAACTCAACCAGGCTAGGTAGTCCTATGTCGAGGTCAATTGAAGGAAGATCTGGAGTAAGAAGTACATGGTTTTCGGCAAGTTCTTGCTGCTGGTAGGGGTCGCTTAAAGAGTTTGAGAAAAGCATTTATTTCCTCTGTGCTACTTTGTAGCGTTCCACTGCGAGTTTCACCCAGTAATTGTTTGGTAAATCCGAAAGGATTGGGTATGAAGGCTGCTCTTTTTCGTGCTCTTTCTCCCCACCTCCGGCGGTGCCATTCGGCTCTACTTAATGCTTTTAAATCCGATCGGATCGAGTCTCTCAGTTCTCTCAAGGCTTCTTTTTCTTCGGGCTTTGCCTTCTTATATTGTTTTTTTAGTGATCTTAATTCTGCTCTGTTTTTTTATTCGATTTTCTCTTCGATTCATGGTGCTATTCGCCACTTTTTTCCTCCGCTGTTTCCAAATCGTTCTGCTCCAAAACTCACGATTATTTTGCTCATAACTTCTAGTCGTTTATCAACGGAGCCTTTCAAAATCATTGTCAGGATCTCGCTGACGTCCGAATCAAAAGCTTGTCAAGAGTTCGCATCTGCGGCTGCAGGCCATTTGATCGTTTACCGAAAATTACTTGATGTTATGTTGTTGGACATATTGACCCCTACTTGGAAGGACTGGGTACTGTGGTGTGCATCCTGGCCCTGCTCTTCCTGCGTCTCACCAGGAGAGTATCCTGTGCGTTGAAATCATATTCAAATTATATTCCCACTCAATATCAAAAAACTTTTCACACCCAGTAACTCCTTGGGAGTCGATGGACTTACAACCTTGCTTGGGATGAACTGGATTAAAAAAAAAAAAAAACTTCTCCGAGCGTTTAATATTGTTGCCATATCTAGTCTGGGGCCCCTACCGTTTATCTTGACAAAATCCAAATAAGGATCTGTAATGTAATCGATCCTGACCAGGTACCTCGACTTCAGTCACTTTCTCACCGACGTGGCGGGGAACCACCCTGTTTTTTTTACAAGTATTTTTATTTCATTTTCTGATGAGCTTTTATCCCTGGTGTCCCGATTGCATGAATTTAAACGTTCTTCTAGATTGGCATTTAGGTCCCATCCTTTTACTGTCACAATAACAAAAACGCACTTCTACTCCAACACTTTCTTTACTCACACGTCTTTTTCTCCCGTTTCCTTGCTTCTTTGATAACGACCTTCAAAAACTTCAAAAAACGACCTTCAAAAATTTTAATGCAACCTAATCCTTATCTTCTATCGTTTTTATTCCAATCCATCGTTTGTCAATCTTCCCTATTCGCAGTTTTCTCTTTCATTTTCACTCTCTCTATCCCCCTGCATATTAGTAGCATTCCCTACTTGTCTCGGGAGGGGGGGGGGAATAATTAAAAAAGGTTAAATTATATGTTCATTTATATATTTCTCTACTAAATTTCGGGTACCTAGGCGTGGTGTAATGGTTAGCAAGCTTGTCTCGCTAGAATCATTACAACTGAGGAGTGAGTTCGATCCTCACTGGGTACCCACTACTTTCGGCCGTGTGTCACTTCTAAACTACGCTTAGTAAATCACCTTCCTCCAGGGTTGGGCGCAGGACTAACAACCCTACCCCATAAAAAGCAGTTTGTTACGGAAACAGCAAAAAACGCTGCCCTACACACCATTGGATGTGAAGGAAAAGTTAATTATATTATTTTTTATTATTCTAAATTTCACGAAGATAGCAACCACTCGTCAGTAGACTTGATTGTAAAATTGGACTTATTTACAGAAATTATATGCTCATATTTTCCAATGATTTCTGTAAAATAATTCAATATTGCAATGAAGCCCACATTTCTGAAACGCGTGTGCAATCTCCGCAAAACTTAGAACAGGAACAAATAAACTAAGATTTTATTTTATTTGTTATTATATGATAAACTCTTCCATCGTCATCAACATATAAGGATCCAGCAATTAAGTTCCGAGAACTGAACAGTCAGACAACTCAGTACATATGATTTCATTGATCGTATTGTGAAGAACGATTCACACGTTTCGGAAGAAGTCTATACAGAGAACTGGCGAAAATAATGTGCCACGAGTTCGTCAAAAAAACCTCCTCAGGTTTTGAATTCAGAGTTGTTAATTCGTGCATTTAGCGAGTTCTATCTATCTATCTATCTATCTATCTATCTATCTATCTATCTATCTATCTATCTATCTAATTCTAATTCTCTATCTCAGTCTGTTCATATCTATCTATCTATCTATCTATCTATCTATCTATCTATCTATCTCAGTCTGTTCATATCTATCTATCTATCTATCTATCTATCTATCTATCTATCTATCTATCTAATTCTCTATCTCAGTCTGTTCATATCTATCTATCTATCTATCTATCTATCTAATTCTCTATCTCAGTCTGTTCATATCTATCTATCAATCTATCTATCTATCTATCTATCTCAGTCTGTTCATATCTATCTATCTATCTATCTATCTATCTATCTATCTATCTATCTATCTAATTCTCTATCTCAGTCTGTTCATATCTATCTATCTATCTATCTATCTATCTATCTAATTCTCTATCTCAGTCTGTTCATATCTATCTATCTATCTATCTATCTATCTATCTATCTATCTATCTATCTATCTATCTATCTATCTATTCTATCTCAGTCTGTTCTATCTATCTATCTATCTATCTATCTATCTATCTAATTCTCTATCTCAGTCTGTTCATATCTATCTATCTAATTCTCTATCTCAGTCTGTTCATATCTATCTATCTATCTATCTATCTATCTATCTATCTATCTATCTAATTCTCTATCTCAGTCTGTTCATATCTATCTATCTAATTCTCTATCTCAGTCTGTTCATATCTATCTATCTATCTATCTATCTATCTATCTATCTATCTATCTATTCTATCTATCTCATCTATCTATCTATCTATCTATCTATCTATCTATCTATCTATCTCTATCTCAAGTCTATTCTATCTATTCTATCTATCTATCTATCTATCTATCTATCTATCTATCTCAGCTATTTCGTATCTATTGATCTTAATCTGTTCTTATTTATCTTTCTGTCGATATCAGTCTTTACATTTTTAGACAGACTGGAGCCTATCGATTTTGGTGGTGTTGAGTCATTTGCGGAGGATCGTTTGGGGACCATGTGGCATACTGTGCATCAGTTCTCTGTATTCGACCCTTCAAAAATGTCTGTCTGGTTTTGAACACGCCTTCACCACTATAATCAAATGATATGTGTGGCTGTTGGTTCTAAAAACTGTGATGCTTGACCATCTTACAAAATCGTTTATGATAGGCTAAAAGCCAGCCTCCTTCTACCGAGCGCTCATAGCTTAAAGGTAGAATTGCTGACTGATGTCAATTCCGTCGGGTTTCAATGTTTGCTTTTTTAAAAAGCAAAGATTAGAATTTTACATCACAAACACATAAAAAGAAATTTGTTTCTTTGATAATTTACGACAAAAAGTATTAAGCACTTTTTATTTACAAGAGTCTTTTTACATTATTTTTTTTACATTTTTAAAAATGCAAATTAACTAATATAATTCTACCTCTCTTTTAAATTTGATCTTGTCCTGCTATATCCTGGCGAAAAGCAATCGGGAGTCTAATCGTACCGATGGGCTGTGATACAGCGGAACAGATATGTTTGTGGATAACTATATATATATATATATATATATATATATATATATATATATATATATTATCCTACGTCAGTGGCACGACTCAGAGCTTCATGCGTTATGCAATCAACAGGTGCATATTTTAAACTGACAGTTTAATTGATTTGAATTTAAGTTCACTCGATGTTTATTGGAATTCAATCTTATAAAGTTAATTTATAGCTTCTTTTTTTTAATTTAAATATTCTACGGTTACATGTGGATAAAAATTTTAAATTTAAATTTAAAATTAAAATTAAAATTAGAATAAAAAATAATAAAATGTAGGGGTGTAACTCATGAGTCTTACAAATTTAAATATTCAAATATTACATTGACATAAAAATGTAGGGAAAATTAAAATTATAAAATTATAAGATTGTAAATAAAAATAAAAAATATGATAGAATAAAATAAAAAAATGAAAAGAAAAATTAAGAGTTAAATTTAGAAGTAATAATTAAAAATGTAAAGAACAAAAATAAAAGAGTTTTAATTCATAATTTTTAAAAGTAATATTTCGGGGGAAAGAAAGAAAGAAAGAAAGAAAGAAAGAAAGAAAGAAAGAGGCAAACGTAAAAAGGGATCTATATCAGTTAAAGTCAAGAGTCGTGCCATAGACGTAGGACAATATGTATATTTATTAATATATATATATATATATATATATATATATATATATATACATACATATATATATATATATATATATATATATATATATATATATATACAGCTCTGTTCACACATTGAGCACCTGAATAATAATACTATACACGTGTACACCCTCCTCATATGTATGTTTGTTAATTTCCTTCACTATGAAACAGATCTGTCTGCAGATGACTATTTACGCTCTCACATCCTGATTGAGCACTCTGGAAGAATGGTAGACTTTGAAAAACAGTAGCTACTCTAGCATCTACGCATCGCTCATTCAGTAATGAATTAGAGAACTTTGGCTCCTTCTACCGAGCGCCCATAGCTCAGATGTAGAATTGCTGACCGACGCCAATTCGGTTAAAACCGAATCCTGGGTTAAAAGTAATCGGATGTCTAACCTTACTGATGAGCTGTGATACACTGAAACAGATCTGTCTGCGGACGACTATATATATATATATATATATATGAAGAATTTGATTAGTTGGGTGGGTATCTTATTCACTATATATTTCTGCTTCTTCCTTCACAAGTAGTTATTTAATTTGCGGTGGTATCGAATACCATCCATCAATTACCGATTAGTACATCCACAATTAACGCCGATTTCACTAACTTGACTTGTGATAAAAAGAAAACATTCAATGTTTTTTCTCAGCAGATCGAACGGGCCAAATCTTCGTATATATATATATATATATATATATATATATATATATATATATATATTATAGTTGGGATGAAATATGGATAGGAATCCGACAGAATGATAAGATAAAAATCAAATAGGAAACGTTTATCAATCAAACACGTTGCACTTTTCTCATAGCTTCATAGAGAATGAGGTGTGGAGAAAAAGAATCTGGTATTTTATTTATTAAAGTAATTCTAGTATTTTAACTTTTGTATTGTATGATTTTGATTGGTTAATCGCGTGATTACGTGCATTCACCTTGTTGAATCAAAGTTAATTTATTGAAACTTCAACAAATCGAATGCACGTGAAAAATAATTGACCAATGAAAATCAAACAACACAAAAGTAAAACTACCAGAATTACTTTAATAAAAGTGATACATGTTAGATTCATAAACGCTTCCTATTTGGTTTTTATCCTATATATATATATATATATATATATATATATATATAACGTAGAGTATTTGGTATTTAAGTCAGGTAACTTTTGACAGAGACGAACTCAAAATAACTCAATGTTATTGTTAAATTCATTTATTTAATTTAACAGAGTATATAATCTGGAAAATGTGTTAGGTATTATACAATTTCATGAGTAATACATATTTCGCAGCCAAAAACTGCTGCTCGTCAGATGCAAATGATACAACAGTTAATATTCAAAATGATCCAGAAAAGAATCATA
The DNA here is from genome assembly GCA_037127315.1 of Ascarosepion bandense. Classification (NCBI taxonomy): domain Eukaryota; kingdom Metazoa; phylum Mollusca; class Cephalopoda; order Sepiida; family Sepiidae; genus Ascarosepion; species Ascarosepion bandense. The sequence goes on along the minus strand of JBBBDQ010001384.1, from coordinate 2,523,522 downwards.
TACGGACACTTACGTGCCCATATCGAGAATAGATATTTGTAACGGTCATCTACAAAAAACATTTCCCCGCTTATTCAAAAAAACGAAAGAAAGAAAGAAAGAAAAAATATATGGAAAAATCATAAACGGAAAAAAGAGAAAAAGAAAAGGAAAGGAGAACGAACAGTATAAGGAGAAAGAAGATAAAGTTAACGTCTTATATTGACAAGAACGTCTATTGCAATTCATCTGCTTTCTTAGAAAAACATGACATGGAAATTAAACATTAAATTTAGTTTGAAAGATAATGGGATGTATCTACGGTATAAAAATAAAATGGTTAATTATACTTTTTAATACAAAATAAAATATAACTACCAGTAGTATTATATTATAAATATAGTTATAATAATTAAAAAATAAGTTAAACATATATAATAAAATGATAGCTAAATAAATAATAAATATTAAAAACAATCTGAAAAATGATCTTATATACTATAATCGAAATAATATTAATAATAATAATAATAATAATAATAATAATAATAATAATAATAATAATAAATATAAAATATATACGAAAAACTTTTACACAATAATAACACTAATAATAATAATAATAATAATAATAATAATAAGGATAGATTATCGAAAGGCATTCGATAGTGTGCCACATGACTGGATTTTAAAGACTTTAAATATATACAAGATATCGCCCGTCATCATCAATTTCATCAAACAGTGCATGTCTATATGGAAAACAACCCTTTACCTCAATCATATAAATGGAACCTATAAGTCTGATGAAATAAACATCAAAAGAGGTATATTTCAAGGTGATTCTTTATCTCCCTTACTATTCTGCATATCATTAATAGCACTAACCAGTCAACTTAATAAGACAGAATGTGGTTATAAAATAGGCCAAAAGAAAATAAGCCATCTATTTTACATGGATGACTTAAAGTTATATGCTAAGAATGATAATGAGCTGGAAGGTCTTCTGCAAACTGTAAAATGCTTCAGCGAAGACATTGGAATGAAATTTAATTTGACTAAATGTGCTAAAGCTACAGTTTTACGTGGATCAATACAAGAAACATCCTCAATTAGCCTAGACCCTGCTGTAACAATAAAAGAATTGAAACCAGAAGAAGCTTATAAATACCTAGGTGTAAATGAGAGCGAAAACATTCACCATAAAAAAATGAAAGAAGTAGTGCGTAAAGAGTACTATAGAAGGCTACGAATGATATTAAAAACTGAATTAAATTCACAGAAAAGAGTTATGGCCATTAATAGCCTTGCAATCCCATTTGTCCAATATAGCTTTAACATCTTAAACTGGACTCTAAACGACATCAGGCGAATGGATGCTAAAACAAGAAAGCTTCTTTCTAAGCATAAGATGCATCATCCAAAGGCTGATGTAGACCGTCTATACATACCCCGTAAAGAAGGTGGAAGGGGTCTTATTCAGCTGGAATTGTCATACAAGACAACAACTATTGGCTTACTAACATACATAGAAACAACAAAGGATTGGATGATACAATTAGTAAGGCAACATGAAGAAAGAAAGAAAAAATATTCAATAATAAAAGAAGGCAGTAAATACAAACAAGATTTACAGTTAGTAGATTCTGTAGAAAAGCAAAACAGAAGCCAAGAACCAACTATTGCGGCAAAGAATATGAAAATGAAAGCCAAAGATAAAGCTCTTGAACAGATGAAACAGCGCTGGCAAGACAAACCTCTGCATGGCCAATATCCAGTACGTGCCAATAAATCCAATGTTGACAAAGTTAATACTCATCGATGGTTACGTGCATCTGGATTAAAGTCTGAAACTGAAGGCTTTATTCTTGCAGCACAAGACCAAAGTCTTTTCACGAGAAACTTTCAGGCAAATATTATGCATAATATGGATCCAAAATGCAGGTTTTGTGATAAACACCAACAAACAATAGACCACCTAATCTCAGGCTGTTCTGTGCTTGCTCCAAATGAATATAAAAATCGCCACGATAGAGTTGGGCAATATTTACATTGGGCAATGTGCAAACATTATGGAAAATATGTAAACAAACACTGGTATGAACATCACCCAGCACCGGTTACAGAAATAGAAGATGTAACCATTCTATGGGATTACACCATCTACACAGACAGAAAAATTGAAGCAAACAGGCCAGACATTATTGTTAAAAACCAGAAGGAGAAAACTTGTCTATTAATTGATATGGCTTGTCCAGCGAATTGTAACATAGCAATCAAGGAATTTGAAAAACTGTCAAAATATAAAGACCTGGAAATTGAAATAGAAAAAATGTGGAAATTGAAAACAAGAGTTGTGCCAGTGATAGTAGGTGCACTTGGAATGATAAAAAATGGAACAAAACAACACATTGAAAGAATCCCTGGAAACCCCAGCTTAAGAGATATACAAAAAATTGTCTTATTAAGTACAGCCCACACACTAAGGAAAACTTTATCTATGTAATGCTGGAGATGATAGGGAAGATAGAAAAACATGATATGGAGCCATAACAACACGCCACTACCTGCCTTAGGTCTCCCCGCAGACTTGGTTGGTAGTGAGACCAAAGCAGAAATTGAAATATGATGAAAAATGACATAATAATATCATTATTTAAAAGCTAACATACACCAAAAATAAATATATCATATAACACTGAAAAAAGAAACAATAAAATCAAAAGATATATATATACATACATATACACATATACATACCCCGGCACACACACACACACACACACACACACACACACACACACACACACAGATATATATATATATATATATATATATATGTACATACACGCACACATATATTCATATACACACATACATCTTCATACATCCAAATGCAAACAAACACATATCCCATATCTATTATTTCATTAACCTATATACATATATATACACATACATACATTATATTTTCTAAACATATACCGTTGAATATAAGAGACAATGAATGTCTATTATGTTTAATCATGAGCTGTTCTATTTTGGCTTTAATTTCAGTTAAAAAATAAAGACAAAAATTCTCCAACATTTGGATAATTTTTTATTAATTTGGTTCTAAGCTTTCGGCTCACATGAGCCATCTTCAAAGAGGTTATTAAGACGGTAATAGAATAACATCCACCATCACCGACGATTTTATTTTGTGTTGACATAAAACTCCGCTAGGCAACGGCAATAGTTACCAAAAATAACAAACGCAGTTCGCAATTTTGCAATGCGGTTCTATGACGTCACACCGCGTGATAGCGCGAAATGGCAACAGAACCATGTATTCAAATGCAATGTAATGTGTTATGACCGGATTTAAAGGTGATTTTATTAAGTGTGGGTTGTTTGAATTTAATGTACATGGCCTCCAATATCTGAAGGTTCTTTTTACTGTGTGTATGAGTAAGGATTATTGTATTGTTGACCAAAATCTGTCTGATATTACCTACATGTTTATGTTTTTCCGAGAAATGTTGTTTAATTGCACTCTGATCAGAAAGTAATTAAATCTTTCTGATCAGAGTGCAATTAAAGACAGACAGACAGACAGACAGACCTACCTAGGTTTCACCTAAACGAATCGTCAGGGAAAGCTGGCTAACGAGGAAAGAAACAAACGACATGTATAAAGGAAATTCAACCAACCCACGTGACAAAGGAAGAAGACACCAAACACAAATAGGGGAGAACTTTATTATAGGAAACAAATTTAATTTTTAATTTCTCTTCTTCGTAGATTCGTGGAATGTTTTTGGATACGTGTATAGTTATAATCTCATTTATATATATATATATATATATATATATATATATATATATATATATATATATTTCAATTTTCGTATTTCGACAGCTACTCGCTCGAGTTATTTCTCTGCTAAAATTAGTGTTCTGTTTGGTACTCAATCTGCTTTTCCATTTATGCGAAAAGACCAACTTCCTCTACATCATATTTCATCTATTATTTATAAGTTTATTTGTAATTGTGGTAGCGACTACATAAGAAGGACCTCGCAACGCCTAGATTGCAGAATTAAGCAACATGTACCATTAAGAATGTTTAAAACCGGATGCTCGTACAAGTCAACTGGTTAACACTTCCGGGTTACTGAACACCTTATTAATAGCAGAAATTGTGTGGTTGATTTCAGTGTGAACCAGTTCTCTATTTTGTCTGGCTCACACTCCCTATTTCACTCGCAGGCGTTAGAAAGATTATACATTAGATTTAAGAGGCCATCTCCCTCTAAACAGAGAGACTGCCTACTTGGACTACACATTATTGCTCTTTAGTGCTTAATTACTTCAGCATTGATTAGAGCCTCGAATACTTTGCCGGAAAGTGGTAAGAGGTTAATAGGCCGATATTTAAATGGTTCAGAGGGTTCAGTTGAGTTCTTAAAACAGGAACTGCCAGCCATCAACATGGTTGACGCAAATCTCCTTAAAAGTAACACATTGAGCCTCTTTAGCATCACCTTTTCAACCGACCTGAAGTGGAGCGAATATATCGACTCCATAGTTGCATCTACTTCTGAGAAGGTTGGGTCTCTGTGCCGAGCCAGAAAGTTTGTTCTCGTTTGAAATGATTATATATATATATATATATATATATATATATATATATATATATATATATATATCACGAGAAGCGCAGCACGTCCCCGCAATTATACGTTCGGGTAGTCCTAGACGGTCTTTAAGAACCCCTCAGGCTGTTCATGATTCTACGATTAGACAATACTTGATAATCAAGACTTTGTCTCTAGGTATGAGGACACATGATATTCTGTCCTGCACAGCGCCCTCTCGACCCATCATTTACGCGTTTTGAAGGCTGTATACCTGAAAATCCAACAGCCTAGTCGGTGCAGACAGAAAGAACACTTCATTCGGTCCTTACGATTGTTGGAGGGATTGTGAGTTTTTCTTTTTCCATTTTATTGCACTTGTGGAACTTTGTGTTTACATCCCCGTTACATTTTAATTTTTTTTTTTATTAAGATTATGTTTTTAAACGAGTTCCAACTTCCCTTCTGTATGTAATTTTCGTGTCCTGTCTATCATTAACAATACAGACAACAAGCACCTTTGATAATGTATTGGCTGAAAGGATCCTAAGGTCTTACATTATGACGTCAACTTTTTAAAGTCCATTTGTTATTTCTGTGGATAAAAGTCTCTGTTTATATATATATATATATATATATATATATATATGTAAACATGTTACGGAAATTAACGAAATTTAACGAAACTTGGTTATAAGCAACCGACAATTTGTAATGAATTATTTTGGACATTATTTTTACCGATACTCGTATTTAAGTAGATATTCTATTTTTAATTAAACAGTATTTTATATTTATATCTACCGGCCTGATTATTTCACGATAAATTTTTATGACGAAAATGTGTGCTATCCAGCAGGATTCGAACCTGCGACCCCTATTTACATAGGGGAAGCTACCATTTGATCTGGTACTGTCTTAACCACTCGACCATGAATAGCCTCTTGATCAGACGAGGTTTTTATCATGCTTATATAACACAATTTTCGATCTATCGTAAACAAACCATATCTGCTCTGTAATGTATGGTAATGTCAAACAAATGTAAACATGTTACGGAAATTAACGAAATTTAACGAAACTTGGTTATAAGCAACCGACAATTTGTAATGAATTATTTTGGACATTATTTTTACCGATACTCGTATTTAAGTAGATATTCTGTTTTTAATTAAACAGTATTTTATATTTATATCTACCGGCCTGATTATTTCACGATAAATTTTTATTTTTAATTAAAAACAGAATATCTACTTAAATACGAGTATCGGTAAAAATAATGTCCAAAATAATTCAATATATATATATATATATATATATATATATATATATAAACTTATTTATAAATGGAACGATGTCTCTGTGTGTGAATGTGTGTGTCCGTTAACTATAGACTCCGAAACAGCTGAACCGATTTTCTTGAAAATTTACACAGTTGCACTATAAGCGTCTGCGAGTGTTCTTAGCTAGGTTTTGTGTTGAGATACCCCCGATAAATATCGAAAATCGATAATAGAAAAATTCGGGTTATAGAAGGAGTGGTTCGATTTTAATCAAATTTGATACACTCATAGACAAAGACATAAGAAACGATATTCAGAGATTTCAAGGTTGCAGTTCTTACAATAGTGCAGAAAATCGAAAATATATATATATATATATAAAAGCCAAGACGTTTGTGTGCGTGTGTCTGTTTATCTGCCTGTATGTCTGTATATTTTTCAGCTCTTTTATTTTAGTTTTTGCTTTGGGTTTGGCTCTAAGTAGGTATGATTATAGTTCTTAGTCTCAGCCATGATACCATTTACTCAGAGGACTTATTTAGCCTTCAAAATTCAGTTTACGACGAAAAAAGCTTATTTGATATCGATACCAGGAAATCAAAATTTGACTTACATCCATTCATTTTTCTTTCAGTCTACGGTTTCTCTTTAACTGGAAACAACTATTGCTTTTTAGTCTTTCGTGCCAACGTCCAAAGAGTCTGAGCTCCAGAACTATGGATTGATTTTAAATCTTTCATTGCACTCGAGGAACACCGGGCTATAATGCTAGTATATATATATATATATATAGGGTTTCCCATAAGTTTCAATGCCTATGGTTTTATGTGTTTTTTTATACTTCAAATGTCCTAGAAAATGCGTTTGAATAAAGAGCAACGATTTGAAACCATCCTGATGGGTGGTTTAGGGTCGCATGGTTGCAAATGCATTTCATAGAAAACATGGAACTAATATGACATACGACACAGTAGAAAAACTTATTGGGAAGTTAAAATGTTACAGCTCAAGCGAGATACGGTCGAAGAGGGTACAACAGCTACGATACTCTCAGTACTTACACAGAGTTCCCCAAAATCTTTATGACGGTTTTCTACGGAAAGTGATGTCATTATATCGAGAATCAGCCGCATTTTGAAAACTAACAAAAGGAACGATACAAAACAGAAATCATCTCAAGCAACGTATTACCAACGCCATTACAAACAGAACTCCAGCTATCCTTGAATGTGTCATTTGCCAGTGAGGGAAATGCATTGAAAAGTGTTTTCAACAGAATGGTAGTCATGTAGAGTGTTGTACATTCGATGGGTACGTGTGGAATAATACTAAAATTCATTCATGATTGCCAGTAAAAATGACAATATTTTGTCAAATTATTATATAATATTTTGGTCTGTGCGGAATTTTGCCAAGGGGGTGTATTTTGCACTGGGCGATGCAGGGAGATGTTACTGGGTGTAGAACGCAACTTACGAAGGCAGATTTTGTTTTAACGAACGGAGGAGGTCAGCGCCCGAGATTGGACGGAGTGCACTGCATGTGCGATATGCCAGGTGTCAAAATTGGGAGAAGAGAGAGAGAGAGAGAGGTGAGTTAACGGTTGCAAAGAGCAGTCGGGTTGAGAACAGCTCAGAGAGAAGCCGAGTAAAGCCGAGCGAGCAGCCAGTGGCCGCTGACACGTATACGTGTGTGCTCCGACCCAGAACAAACAAACACCACGCCAAGTCACCGAAGAAGAGCGAATAAAATATAATTATAAATACGTATTGATGTCTGTCACTTTGTTGTGTGAAAAGATTATCAACGTCTGGTTTGTGCAGATTCTCGCTGAATTTCTTCAAGTTCGCCGAATGAGTCACAGATTGTAATTTTCGTAAAAATTGGCTTCCATTTCATCTCCGCTGAATTGGTTTCTGGAGTATACATCAAATATGATTTTGGGTTGCAGATTTAATTGAAGTGGGATTATAACATACTTCTCAAATTAGTGTGCAGTACTTCAGTCAGTCAGTTAAGTGCCATACATGAAACACGCTTGGGCGATCACGTCTCGAAAGAGACATGACTAACTGGGCAGAAGATTATCCCGCAGTAGGTTGCCATTGCTTTCTGCGGTAGACTGGTTGACGACCAAGGCTATAGAACCCAATCTGTCCTGTTATTTAACCCATAACTGGAAGGAAGAGACGGATTAATACCTTTCCCAAGGGTATTTGCGCGTAAGTGAATGCAAGGAATTCAACTTGAATTCGAACTCTTTACTCCGATTTGTCGTTCCGAGTCGATATCCGTGGTCGAGAGGTCTAAGACGTGCCAGATCAATTGGTGCCTTCCACTATGTGGATGGGAGTCGTAGATTCGAATCCTGTCGAGTGGCATGCATTTTCGTTACAAAAATTTATCGTAAATAATCAGCCCGTAGAAATAAATATATAATCTTTTTTATTATAAACAGAATATCTACTTAAATCCGAGTATCGATCAAAAAATAATGTTCAAAAGAAATAATTTCAAATTTTCGGTTTGTTTATAACCATTTCGTTAATTTCCGTAATATATATATATATATATATATATATATATATCAGTCTTCCACACACAAGCCTGTTTTGCTGTATCACAGCTCATTAGAGTTGCTAGACATCAACTTGCTTTTAGCCGTGATCGAAACTCGACCGATTTGGTGTCAGTCGGAATATATATATATATATATATATATATGTGTGTGTGTGTGTGTGTGTGTGTGTGTGTGTGTGTGTGTGTTTTCGATTCTGTGATATAAGGATTCTATAACAATAAAAAATATATAGAAAATTAAAAAAAACACAGATCTCTCAAAATATTATTGGTACATGAAGAAAAATAAAGTTGTGCGTTGTAGGGAAATGGATATCAGCTCGGAATGAGAAATCGGAGAGCCGAGTTCGAATTTCAGTTGAATTCGTTGCATTCACTTACGCTCAAATACCCTTGGGAAATATATGAGTCCATCTCCTTTACCTCTAGCTATGAACTGAATAACAAAATAGACTAGGTTTTATAGCCTTGGTTGGCAACCAGTCTACCGCAGAAAGAAATGGCAACCGACCGCGAGAAAATATTCTGCCAAGTCAGTCATGTCTCGAAAGAGACATGATCGGCCAAGCGTGTATCACGTATGGTACTTACCTGACTGACTGAATCCAGGATTATCGAGGGAATTGGTAAGGAGAGCTAAAGTATACATTTGGTAAGATATAATCTTTACTTCCTAGAAAATTTATTATACTGTAACGTATAGATTAACCCTAATATCGCTTAAATGATACACTTTACACTCAAATACGAGTATCCATTAAAAAATAATAATGTTAATCAAATAAAAAATCAAATATGTCGGCTAATGCCAGTTTCGTGGATTTCCGTTATATTCCGTAATATATATATATATATATATATATATATATATATATATAGGCTGCAGATGTTCTTTAAGGCAAATATTTTCAAATTACGAATAATCCTCCCTAAATAAGGAGAAAATTGTGCGATGTCTTTTTCTTCCGAGATGAACTGAAAGAATTTCCTCCTTATCTGAGAAGGATTAGTCATAATTTAGAAAAGAAGACCAGAAAAATTAATCGATTCCATATATATACCCAAATAGATGAGGCTTATTAATAAAATCCCAAAGAGATCCTATTAATATTAATTGTGAAAAATTTAATATTAAAACTGATCTATCCAGAGAGCTCGATGTAAATAAGATTATTTATTTACAGAGCCAATATATATATATATGTGTGTGTGTGTGTGTGTGTGTGTGTTACGGAAACTAATGAATTTTAACAAAACTTGGTTATAAACAACCGACAATTTGAAATGAATTGTTTGAACATTATTTTTTATCGATACTCGTATTTAAGTAGATATTCTGTTTTTAATTAAACAGTATTATATATTTATCTCTACAGGCCTGATTATTTACGATAAATTGTTATTACGAAAATATGTGCCATTCGGCAGGATTCGAACCTGCGACTCATATGTACATGGGGGAAGCTACCATTTGATCTGGCAACGTAATATGTGTTATATAGGCTTGATTAAAACCTCGTTTAGACTGGAGGCTATTCGTGGTTGAGCGGTCTAGGACGTTACCAGATCAAATGGAAAAACGGTTTTAAAAAAGAAAGAGCTAAGTACACGAACATCAGTCAAAAGGATTCGGACCGAGTCAGCACGTATCCCAAAGAAAAAAACCGATACGTGTAATCAACTAACAAAAAGCGCTCAATACTTAGGTAGAGCGGAATAAGTAAAGAATACCTAGTGAGCCAAACAGACCTACCTAAGTTTCACCTAAACGGATCGTCAGGGAAAGCTGGTATTCCCTAACGATCCGTTTAGGTGAAACTTAGGTAGGTCTGTTTGGCTCATTACGTATTCTTTACTTATATATATATCTGTAAATTCAGATAAAACTTAGTGGGGAAATATCCATTTTCAACATGTCACTTTAAGGCATGCATTCTTCGACCTCTTCTAAACAGAGAATGAAGAAAATTCTAAGCCCAGAGGTTAGTTTAGGTAAAGGAAGGAGTTGGGATGTACTGGTTTTTCTTTGGGTTGGGCTGAGGGACGGAGCCAGTAGTAATTCTTCCTTAGTAGTGGGAAATATGTGGCCTGACTCTAGGGTTAGCAGGGTAATTGGTGTGGAGGTAACTGCTAGGTCAACTTTTAAAAAATCTTGCAATTTTTTTATCGGGACTAACTGGGGGAATAGGATAATTATTGTAATTTATATTTATTTCTGTGGCGACACATACTTATGATCTCCCTTCGTTTGTTAAGGAGAATATTTTGGTCTTGAAATTTTAAAATTTTAATTTTTTCTGTCAAACATAGATTACACCTATCTCTTAAGCTATTAGGGGTCCTAGCCTTGTCTATGAGTTCCCATTTTATTTGGGGATCTAAGTTACTTTCTTTTAATTCCCAGTATTAAATATTTGTAAATGTAAACCTATCTTTAATAATACTTATAAATTTGTTTTAGATAAAAAAGATTTTTTGAATGTATCTAAAAAAGTTTAACTATTGAAATAGATAGGTTTACGTTTACAAATACTTTTTTAAAAATCTGTCGCCTTCAACGTCACTTGATGTACAAACAAAAACTCTCTCCACAAACGCGTCATGTGATGTAAACAAACGCGTCACGTGGTGTAAACAGACTCTTCACAGACGCTCTCGCGAGATCTCGCGAAATACGTTTCTAATTCAAATTTTAAAATCATTTGTTTCTGATGAAGGACCGAGGGTGGTCTAAAATATAAAATATAATAATAGAAATAAACAAATACTGTCAAAAAACACACTTTTAAACTCAAAACTTTTAAATATTCTTTCCTATACATATTAAGACAGTATACGTGGATCATCACTATATATATATATATATGTGTGTGTGTGTGTGTGTGTGTGTGTGTGTGTGTGTGTGTGTGTGTGTGTTTCTTTTTTTTAATGTAGGTTTTTCTTAATCTAGTGAAAGAGGCCAAACGTTTGAGGCCACCCTCTAGTTTTAATAATTAGTAAGTTTCATGTCTTCTTTAGTTTAATTGAATCCTTCTAAGTTAACAAACATGCTGAAATTATTTAAGCAACTAATGCAGGGGTGGGTAATTTACGGCCCGCGAGCCGCATGCGGTTTACCATAGATTTTTCAGTAGCATCCAGGAAAATCTTCAAATCTAACATTTTCTTCAACTTATTACAGTAAATGTTGGTGCTGAGAAATTTCCATGTTTGAAGAATTTTGCTTGGAAAATGTTTTCTATTTTTGGATCCACATCTGTGAACAAAGTTTTTGCATGAACATCAATAAAAGTAAAAATAGATTTTCTCTGACTGACATAACATAAACTTGAAGGCAGTGAGGAAGATTTTAACAAGCAACCTCACTCCTGATTTTAAAAGATTTGTTGAAAAGTTTGAGAGCTTAAATTTGTCTCATTGAATTTCTTGCGCTGAATGCATATTTGAACAATTTTATTAAAACATTTTCTGTCCACCATTATTGCCTTTGTTTTATTTATTTATTACATGTATTACACATATATCTTTCATTTACAATTCGCATTAAATGAAATATTTATGTAAACTAATAAATATGATTAGTTTTAAAAGGTACGGCCTTCCGCTAAATGCGGCCTACTCAAAGTGGCCTCCGGGCCAAATTAATTACCCATCCCTGAATTAGGGTACAGTGTCAATTATTCTTTTCTTTGTGAGAGGTTTACCTAAGCTAATGCAGAGGTGGGTAATTTACGGCCCGCATGTAGTTCACCTTAGAGTTTTCAGAAGCATCCAGGAAAATCTTCTAATCTAACATTTTCTTTAACTTATCACGGTAAATATTAGTGCTGACAAATTTCCATGTTTGAAGAGTTTTGCTTGGAAATGTTTTCTATTTTTGGATCCACATCTGTGAACAAAGTTTTTCTTGCATGAACATCAATAAAAAAAGATTTTCTCTGACTGGCATAACATAAACTTGCAAGCAGTAAAGAGTTTGAGTTGAGTTTTGTTTAACGACATATTTTGACATGTTTAACGACCTCTGTGGGTTATTTAATGCCGAAAAGGTGGGTTTAAGTCATTTTTTTAATGTTCGGTTATAGTGAGAAGGTTGATTTGGTCAGATTTTAATTAATTTTTTTTAATATTTTTATTTTAGAAAACCGAAGATGTCTTCTAGTTTTATATTTAAAAATCTACTGCTGGTATTAATTTTTTCCTTCAAAGATGTGTTATGGGAATAATTTTTCCCTTCAAAAATGTATTGTTGGCAATATTTTTCCTTCAAAAATGTATATTTTTCCATAAAAGTCTATTTTATGTATATATTGCTATAAAAGTCTATTTTTTATACTTTCATGGTGTTTTGACCCCAGTTTAGGGGTCAACTATTTGCATATAGCTGGTTCCTAACAGGTGCTCCCACCCGGGTTAGATTGGACCTGGGAACAACGGCAATTAAGAGATGGTGCCATGCTCCTCACAACCTCCCAATCAGAGGCCTTCCTGCCGGATGCAGTTTACCGTCATACCAAGGACCGCAGGCATTGAAGAACATACTAACAAGCAACCTCACTCCTGATTTCAAAAGACTTGTTGAAAAATGTGAGAGGCGACATTTGTCTTATTGAATTTCTTGTACTGAATGATGCGTCTTTGAACAATTTTATTAAAACATTTTCTGTCTACTATTATTTTTCTTTTCTTTATTTATTACATGTATTACACATAATTTTCATTTACACTTCGCATTAAATGAAATATTTATGTAAACTAGTGAATATGATCAGTTTTAAAGGTACGACGTTCCGCTAAATGCGGCCTTCTCAAAGTGGCCTCTAGGTCAAATTAATTGTCCATCCCTGAATTAGTGTATAGCATCAATATTTCTTTTCTTTGTGAGAGGTTTACCTAAAATTTAAACCCATCAACCTTTAAATTACTATTAGCTAGTAAATTGGATTAGGCAAAAAAAAGCTAAAATTTGAAGGAAACTATATGCAATCAGTCAGTTAAGTGCCATACGTGATACATGCTTGGGCGATCATGTCTCGAAAGAGACATGACTGACTGGGCAGAAGATTATCCCGCAGTAGGGTACCATTACTTTCTGCGGTAGACTGGTTGCCGGCCAAGACTATAGAAGCCAAGCTGTCCTGATATTTAACCCATAACTGATTAATGCCTTTCCCAAGGGTATTTGGGCATATGTGAATGCAAAGAATTCAACTGGAATTCGAACTCGGCACCCCAATTTCTCGTTCCGAATCGATATCCGCTGCTCCACAACGCACATCCTATATGCAGTAATGTGTTAATTTAGTTGATATTATTGATAGTATTATTATTATCAAATATATGATAAAACTCATCATTAAAGACAAATTATTATGGGGCAATGCCGAGTTCGAATTCCAGTTGAATTCCTTGCATTTACTTACACACAAATACCTTTGGGAAAGGTAATAATCCGTCTCTTCCCCCAGTTATGGGTTAAATAATAGGACAGATTGGGTTCTATAGCCTTGACTGGCAACCAGTCTATCGCAGAAAGCAATGGCAACATACTGCGTGGTAATCTTATTTCCAGACAGTCAAAAAAAGCGTGTATCACGTATGGCACTTGACTGACTGTTTGTGTAAAAAAAAAACGGAAGTGAGTGTGGAGAAAAAGAAAAAGGAAAGAAGAAAAGGCGTGATCGGAACTAGTGGGTTTGCCACTTTAGTAACGGTAGCGAAAAGAGATACAATAAAAAAAATAAAAAAATTAAAATTAAAAAGATTAAATAACGGCCTTAAAAAGGCTCCTCTAAAAGGGTCACGAATAATTTGAGAGAGAGAGAGAGAGGGGGGGGTATTTTCCCGATAGATTTATAAATGAATGTGATGAATCTAAAACTTGTTTTAGTCTTTTTGCATTATTGGAGATATTTTTAAAGATTTCTTTTCATTTTATAGCGGAAACCACTCCTAATTATTTTAAGACGAATCATCAGTAGAAGTAAAATCAACCAATGGGGACATGTTGATATAAAGGAACGTTCAGAACAACGACTTGGAAAATTACTGATTTTCATTGCCTAGCCGAATGGAATATTTTGCTGACCAGTGCCTGATTTAAAATATTGAATGAAAACCGCATTACGAATGAAAGCGACCAGTCTTACATCGACAGACTGCAACAATTTATACACTCCCATGAATCATAGTGTGAATACGTACGCATAGAGAAAGAGCCAATCGATTTGTTTTAGACGCATATGGCTTATAGGCACTATGCGTAAGTGCATATTCAAATATATACCGGTATAAGCTTATGAACATGCTTATGGATAACCGTAGCAAAGACCAATCATACAATTCGTGGCTTTTTTTAAAGAGAGAGAGAGTGGGGGGGGGGAGAAGAGAATATAAATACATTACGTATAGGGCGTCTCGTTGTCGTGCTCTAACCACTCATTACGTTCACCAATCACCAGTAGTAGCGAGTTCGATCCTTACAATGAGCTTTACGTCGACTCTCAAAAAAAAAAAAAATTCAAAATTAAATGATTCTGTGTGTTTTTGTTAATTGCCAAAACTTAAAACGTGTTCTTAAAAAAAGACAAACGTGAAACATGTTGGTTCGTAAAGAAATTAGCGGGATAACCCGGCCTTGTCTACTTGGAGACTTTTACTGACGCCCACTTGTGCAAAGAAGGGTAAAAGGAAAAGGAGTTAGTTGGACACTTATACATAAAATAGAGAGTTACTTTTAAATAACCACACACACACACACACACACACACACACACACACACACACACACACACACATATATATTAGGAATGGTACAAACAAATGGGTTAACAGTCCACAGTTCGTAGTATTTACTTTTTAGAAGAATGCTTGATACTTAGTAGACCAATATTTATAGTAATACTTTTTTATTATAAGTGTTTATAATAAAAACATAGTTTAGTGCAACACAAGAGCTATCGTGTTTCTGTGAAATATTTTACTCTTAGGAATATATATATATATATTGTGTGTATTTTGGCAGGATTTTTTCATTAATACAGGTTTCATTGAATAATATAGACAAGTTCTGTCTATTTATTTTGTAAGCCGAAAGCTCAGACCTGATAAAAAAATCAACAATTATTGCAATTTCTTGTCGTCTTTCCATGACAACACTATCAAGCTAATCAGATCATACGAGCGAATCTTACACAAGATAAATAGACAGAACTTGTCTATATTATTCAATGAAACCTGTATTAATATATATATATATATATATATATATATATATATATATATATATTTAAAAAAATTTAAAATTTAGAAACAATACATTTTTTACCATATTTAGTCAATTAAGGGATTTGTGAATTCAAACTGTTTGACTGGGTTAACCAAAAAAAAGTAAGTTAATGATGGATAGGGGAATGATTTAAGAGGGTAGAGGTGGAAGAAAGAATTAAGATAGCGTGAAAAGCTAGATTTTTTTTAATCAGTTTATGAAGCATTTGAATGTATACAAGTGTATTATTGTTGTATTCTTTCCCTGGTATATTCTGCTTCGTCGACGAAAATAATGATGCAACTTAAATTTCACGATGTTATAATCTGGAACCAAAACGACGGTGTCATAAACATGGTAACAACTCGGCGAGAATAAGCTCAAACAAAATGTTGATTATCTTTTCACGAAAAATTATGAAATATAAACTACACTCAAAGTGACTTGCTTTATCACACTGCAAAATGACAAACTGCAACACTTTATATATATATATATATATATATATATATATATATATATATATATATATATATATATATTGATTGATTGATTGATTGATTGATTGATTACTTAGTTTCTGGTCATAATAAGATTAGACCAGTGCACATTTGTATTAGAAAGTGTTCAGTACAATTATATTGTAGAACTTTTGAATGTTTTCCATTTGTAAATGAGTTATTACGCGACCTAGGTTTCTTCCATGAGTTGTGTCTTCAGGAAATTTTTAATAACTGAATTTACCGTTTATCGTTTTTTAAGAACGCTCAAGTAACGGTGTTTTTATTTAACGCACACGTGACAGGGAATTTTTGAATGCGCAATTTTTAAAATTTTGAATTTTAAAAATTTAAAACATTTTTAATTTTTGATTTTAAAAATTTGGTGTTCAAAATTTCCTGCCACGTAAGCGTTAAAAAAATAACACCGTTACGTGAGCGTTCTTAAAAAACGGTAAACGGTAAAATCAGTTGTTGAAAATCTCCTGCAGACACCACACATGGTAGAAACCTAGATCGCTTAATAACTCGTTTACAAATGATATATATATATATAGTGGAGTAGGTGGGTAGGTTCAGGGGATTAGCATACGCGCATCGAAGCTGCCTGCCAGACCCTTTTTGCTCTGCCAAACTGACTTCACTTAAATAGGCAATTTCATTGACACCTGCACTTCTGTTCTACTCTATCACACCTCGGGTGCTAACTCTTTTTGACATGGATCGTCAAAACAAAATTCAGCTTTCCACCTGCATTTTCTGACATTTCAAATAATATCCATTGCTTTTTATCAAAATTTGAAACAAAATGCGAATACACTACTAGGCGAAATTTTCTACCGAGCAAGATATTATATAACATACCTTCCATATCATTTTTCAAAATGTTCATCGATAAACATTTTAAGTGCTTTTTTTTCCACGAACAACCTGTTCACAATACCCACCCTCACTGTACACGCATTTACATAATATGACAAAAAAAATCAATCAATAATATCACATGCAAAAGTAACAAAAATTTCAGTATCAAAGGTGAAATCTTTTTCTCTTCACATTGTGCGCATGTGTCCCTTGTTGATTCTCTGCACGAGACACTCTTCTTGATTTAAACTCTAATTTAGTTCCCTAACTTAAGTATATCAATAAATCAGACCAGAACACAATGTGCATAAAAAATATGTTTTTCTTTTCATCTTTTTTCCCCTCTATTTTCCTCTTTTAACTTCCCCTGAGTAGGTCGCCGTCTACACATAATATGACACATTGGGCATCCCCACGTGGAGTAATGGTTAACACCAAAATAATTACGGAGTAACCTTGAGCCTCACCAGGCTTCCATAACTTCGGCCTTATTCCACATCTAAGCTACATTTAGAAAATCACCATTCTGAGATGTGTGATTATATAACTCGTATTACGGCATAAGAGAATTTATCTTCCGCGTCAGTCAGTCAGTTAAGTGCCATACGTAATACACGCTTTGGCGATCATGTCTCGAAAGAGACATGACTGACTGGGCAGAAGATTATCCCGCAGTAGGTTGCCATTGCTTTCTGCGGTAGACTGGTTGCCGACCAAGGCTATAGAACCCAATCTGTTTTGTTATTTAACCCATAACTGGAAGGAATAGACGGATTAATACCCTTTCCCAAGGATATTTGCGCGAAAGTGAATGCAATGAATTCAGTTGGAATTCGAAATCGGCTCCCCGATTTCTCGTTCCGAGCCGATATCCAACGCACATTCCGCGTACCTTTGTCAAATTCCAAAGTTTTCGATCTTAGATTAAACATTTCACATCTGACTTATAGCATTCTTCTGCCACAGCGACAGTTTCTTTAGTGTTGAATACGAACTCTGTTTCTTTTTTGTTCCCTTTTGTTCCTTTACTTTTTCTTTTTTATTTATTATTTATTTATTTATTCGCCCAGCCAAGTGCAAGTCACAACCCACATACTGACCAGCCAAAGGACTGATTTATTTCATTTATTCTTTGCTTCTTTTTATTTCTTTTTGTTTCTTAGTAAGTTTGTTATGAACATTGTGGCATCGATTTATTTATTTCTGATATCCTGCAGAAAAACCATAAAGCAAAAAAAAAAAAAAGAAATTAAAAAAATTAACGCACAATGCACTAGAAGAGAAAAGAAAAAGAGCACCTATTTTTTCTTATTATTTTTTCTCTTTCTTTCTTTCTTTCTTTCTTTCTTTCTTTTTATTTTTGTTGTCTTTCTTTTTAACACAATGTCAGAGCAAGTTCTGTAATATCTGAAAAGAATTTTTAACGCCAGAGAAAGTTCTGCAGTCTGAAAAATTCGTTTTTCATTTCTTTTTGAAAAATCACACAAAAAAGTTCTATAATGTTCAAAACGTTCGACTTTTCTTTTTTTAATGCACATCAATAAGATTTTTTATTGTTCACAAGTTCGTTTTTTCTGGCTTTTCCTTCTCCCTTCGAATTGCACCATACATATAGATATCTCAATGCACGACCATTTATCGTAGACGTTAAACTCATCTTCAATTTGAAACTGACATCGGATGAATGACTATCGCATACCCCATGCGTACCTTTGCTCAAGTTCACGTTTGACACAGAATTTTTTAAATTTCGACCATACTGGGATTGAACACTGAAATTTGCCATTATCTGCAGTGTATGTCATTCTAAGTCTGACGAGTAAGTAACAACAAACAAAAGAGAAGGAAAAAAAAGAAGAAAAACTATCTAAAAGTTTGATTGCATCTGATGATGGCATGCGGCCTAACAGGAGGATTAGTCGTATAATTTATTGTTTACATTAACTTAATTAAAAAAAAACAAAAAACGGTGCCATGACTCGTCTCCTTCAATTACAGACCTTTCCTCTGCTTCCAGTTCTAGATACTCCTTATTATTGCTCGGGCAACAAGCTTACTATGGGACTTTTCACCACAGAGTATAAAAAAGCGCAAGTCACAATTCCCGACCTACCCCGATTGCAGTTTGAAGTATTCGTTTTAATTGTGACCGACACTTTCTCTCTATTCCTGTCTGATTATGCCGGAAAACACACAAGAGTCTCTCGAAGTGGTAACGTAAATGGGGCCGGAGACCTCACATAATTTGCTGGCATTTACCGAGCATCTCTCTTCCTCAATGTGGCTTAAAAGAATGAATCAGGATCCAATCCTATTCACTACAATCATTTCCGACTCTCGTTTGAACCAACAACTTATGACCGTCCGCAGATCCTTAGCATGTGGGCAACAGAAGCGGAAAATTCAAAATACAATACACTAGGTAGGAGTGTTCTCTGTCTACCAATGGGACATTCACCACGACCACAATCGATCTTGAGTCAAAAAGTGTTCTACAACTCAATATTCTGTAGTAATGCCATATGTCTCTATCTGGATCGCTCGCTAATTTAAAGTTACCCGTGAGCGCCTGAGCTATGTAGTAGCCCCTTGGGTCGCGCGGAGTGATTATACTAGGAGACAAATAACCAACTGACAACAAGCTGAGCTGCAATTCAAAGTATCTTGAAGCCATGCGGATGTCCACGAAAATTTTTCTTAATCTATCAAACATAATCTAATATAATATAAACAATGTTTTCATATTTTACAACGACTTATCTTATTCCAACTTCAATACTTCAAACAACAATGTTTTTAATTGCCTCGAGCTTGCTAGCTAGGATCTTTAATGCGTCCGAAAGAACCACACCTACGGTCAGACCTTTACTTAATGTCTTTATCGCGACCGTCTAGTGTAGTCTTTTCTTGTGCCATAGTAACCATAGTATCAATCTTTTTTTTTTTTCAAAAACCAGCAATTGACCCCGCACCAAAACGATATATGTTGCATTCTCTCTCTCTCTGGTATATTCTTCTACGTCGACGAAAATAATACTGCAAGCCAAATTTAACGATGTTATAATCTGTAACCAAAATGGCCGTGTTATGAACTTGGCAACAATTCGGCAAGAACAAGCTCAAACAAAATGTTATCTTTTCAGGAAGAATGACGAAATATAAATTGACCCAAAGTTACCCGCTTTTTCACACTTCAAAATGACGAACTGCAACACTTTATATATATATATATATATATTATGCGACCACCTTCGTCAGCGACCACCTCTTGTTAACGACCGTTTTTTTATGCACGGACGATTTACTAATGTTAATTGACCTTTAGTGAGCGACTAACGAGTGAAAATTACTGATCAAGCGACCGCTTAAAAAATTCATTTTGCTCGTACACTGCGAACTTCTTAATTAGGAGAAACTAAATGAGTAATCTATTTCATTTTGATTTGATCAAAGCCAGGAACACTTCCTCATTGTTTTGTTATTGTAGTGTTGTATCAAGCTGGTATTTCTTGTTGAAATGTACATTGCCTGAGTTCATCTAAAGGTCAAACATCAGCTGTTTTGTACAACATGTATTGCATTTGACATGTTCAAGGAATTTATCGCAGTCTCTGTAATGACTTGGATAAATTCAGGGATTGGGAAACTCACAATTATGACTCTTTCTCAAATGTCTATCACTTTTGTTCCTTTATATTTTTTGTGTATCTATCTACTCTATTTCTATCTGGGTATATCTATCTCTATCTCTCTGTTTCTCGACCCCCCCACTCACGATCGCTGTCAGCTTTTTGTATGTTTTTTTCCATGTATTATCGCAGATTCTCTTTGCTATCACTCACTTCTAAGAAAAAACTGAAATCGTATATTTTTTTTAAGTTCACTTAATAAATATTTTTGTGAATAAATATTTTGGTGTCTTGTTGACCGTTGTAAATACGTTTTTTAAAATTTTAAAATGAATTATGCTGAATACATTTCTTTAAAGTTAGGCCATCTTCTTATGATCTCATCTATTGATTACCAGATTACATGGCAAAATTCTAATATGTACATTCTGATGAGGGGAATATACGTTCCTGGCGTAAATAGGTCATGACTATAAACCTTTAGTGAACGGTCACCTGCCATATGCGACCAGTTTTGATGGCAGTACGGATGGTTGCATACGACAGGTTCCACTGTATATATATAAGATACAATTATATCTTTATTCACTTCTTCCTTGATGACATTGGCTGTAGAGTGGAATAGGTGGATCTATTCGGGAGATTAGCACACGCGCATCGAAGCAGCCAGCCAGACGACTGGCTCTTTCTGTGATTTCAACTCAACTGCAGTCTGCAAACTGTTGAACTAAACTGACTCTGAACTCAACTGCCAAACCGACTTCACTTAAATAGGTAACCTCATCTAAATCTACACATCCTTTGTACTCAGTCACACTTTGGGCGCTGACTCTTTTTGACCCCGATCATCAAAACAAAATTCAGCTTGCCAGCTGCATTTTCTGACATTTCAAATAGCACCCATTTTCTTTTTCACACTTTACAACAAAATGCAAATACACTACCAGGTGAAATTTTATACCGGCCAAGATACTATATAACATTCTGACATGTCAGCAATTATATCCAATGTGCTTGGAACGGTTACAAATTAATTATGTTTTTTTTTTTCCTTAAAGAGGTGTTATAGTTATTAAGAACTGAAATGTATTGAAATATAATGCATGTCAAATATATGTATACGAAATAGTAGTCTATATCAGCTGACTGAAACAATATCAGCTAATTGAAAAAAGTAATTATCAGAGGATAGGAGAATCTTATATTAATGCAAGAAGTAAGAGTTTGATTGTCGATTCCAGTTATATTGTATCAGAAAATACATTAATTATACATTATGGTATATATAAAACGATGAAAAATTTACAAGTTCCAGTTTTATATACGCTCTCACGCCCTAATTGAGCACTCTGGAAGAATGGTAGATTTTGAAAAAACAGTAACTACTCTAGCGTCTACGCATCGCTCATTCAGTAATGAATTAGAGCACTCTGTTTACTGGCGTATGATACATCATATGCTAAAAGTCTGCCTTCTCCTACCGAGCCCCCATAGCTCAGAGGTAGAATCGTCGACTGGCGCCAATTCGGTCGGGTTTCAAACCTGGGTAACCTATTGCTTATAGGATGTCGTACCGTACTGATGAGCTGTTCACATGTTCAGTCGATGGTATTCTCATTATCCTTCTATGGAACTACATCTCTGTTGCCTCAAGTCTTTTCTTCATCGTCAATAGGAGTTTGTTAACGAATTGCTTGTTTTTAACAAATTCTTAATTTTATTTTTTTACAGAAACAATTGCTTGTTTTTAAGAAATTTTAATTTTATTTTTGTTACACAAACAATTGCTTGTTTTTAATAAATTCTTAATTTTATTTTTGTTACACAAACAATTGCTTGTTATTAATAAATTCTTAATTTAATTTATTTAAACAAACAATTGTTTTTAAAATAATATCTTAAAGTAAATCACGTAAAAATATTTATATCCATTTGTTCTTTATTTATTTGTTCTATTTGCAAAAAATAAAAATAAAAGAAATTTCGACAAAAATATTTATAAAGAATTGAAGTGGGAGGAAAATTTATAATTTCAAACTTGACATTTGTAAATAAACACAAGCACCGGTAACTCTTTAAAAAGTCAAGTATCAATTTGACACTGTATTTGTGTTATGAACTAGACCCCGCCAACATTTCTAAATTGATGACAACAATATTTTTCTATTCTGTCAAATATCAGCGCTATAATGAATGTTAAGTTACAAAAATGATTCTCTCCAAAATTTACTCCCATTTTGTACAAGCGAACTGGTCTGCTTCAGTAGAACTGTGTTCTTTAACTTTAACTGTCACGAACATTGTCTCTGTGACTTGTGACGTCAGCTTGCGTAACAGTCAAATTGGAAG
Source organism: Ascarosepion bandense (assembly GCA_037127315.1). Lineage (NCBI taxonomy): Eukaryota > Metazoa > Mollusca > Cephalopoda > Sepiida > Sepiidae > Ascarosepion > Ascarosepion bandense. Next base: position 2,500,452 of record JBBBDQ010001384.1, on the reverse strand, counting down.
TTTTTAATCACTTACCATTCATTTTTTTATAATCATATCGCCACAAGCAAGGCATTTTACTGCTACTGTTTTGCAGGGGGTTACATAGGAGGAAAGTTATGAGAAAGAGTGACAGGTTATAAGGGGTGTCAGGAAGTGGGTAAGAGAAGGATGAGAATACTGAAGAGAGTGAAGTGGACGGAGAAAGGAGCATGAGAGAGAGAGAGAGAGAGAGAGAGAGAGAGAGAGAGAGAGAGGATGCAAGGTAGTAAGATAGGAGATGACTATTGACTTTACATTTAAATTCTTGGAGATTGTAGCTGTCGGTGAAGCAAGTAAACGGAAGGGAATTTCACAGGCGGGAAGTGCAAGAAAAGAAGCTGAGGGAGTAGAATTTGAGTTTACAATTTATTGGTTTCACAGTAAAAGGGTGGGACCTAGTTGCTAATCTTGTGGCTCGAGTAAATTCATATATAGGGGGCACCAGTAAGCTAAGTTTATCGAAGTAGAAGCCGTGAAAGTATTTGTAGAAGAGGCACAGGGAAGCCACATTACGCCGGTGAGAAAGTGACTGTATCTGAGCTGCCAATTCGGGATCAGTATTCAACATTTCCAAATTCATCACCGCCCTGTTTCTTAACCTTCAAATCCTTCACTTTTACCGAACACCCCAGATACGGTCTTGAGGGAAGAGTTGATATATCCTTGTGTTCCTCATAGTCTTCCCACGTCTCCTTGTCTGTCTGTCTGTCTGTCTGTCTGTCTGTCTGTCTGTCTGTCTCTTTCCTCTATCTTTCTAAAAACGTGTATCCTCTTTTCTACTCCTTTTCCTTTTCTTCTTCACACATTTGCAGACACACTTGCTACTTTGTTTTTTTTCTGTATAGTCATCTTTCTACCTGCGGCTTCATACCCTTTCTTTCTATTTTTATTTGCTTTTTCACCTCCCATTTTTTCTCGCAGTGAATGCTGAACAATATCATCGAAAATGAGGACAAAACTGGAAGCAGCGGAAATGTGGTTCTACAGAAGGATGCTGCGGATATCGTGGACTGAGCATGCAAGCAACGATGAGGTGTTGGAAAGAATGGCAACAAAAAGGAAATTAATACTGAGCATCAGGAAGAGACAACTGAAATTCCTGGGACACGCAATGAGGAAGGAGAGCCTGGAGAACCTGATACTGACTGGCCAGATAGAAGGAAAAAGAGACAGAGGAAGGCAGCGGATAACATATTTGCAGGGCCTGATCAGGTGGATGACAGAACGGGGGTTGCCAGGAGTAACAGGAGCAATTATAATAAGAGCCACAAGGGATAGGGAGACGTGGCGAACCATGAGCGCCTACGTCCTGAAGGGACAGGGCACGTAGAAGAAGAAGAAGAAACGCTAAGAATAATATGGATCGAACATATGAAGCAACGGCGTACTTTTAGAGAAAATGGAAACAAAAAGGAAACTGGGGCAGATAATGAAGAAAGAGGGCTTGGCAAATTTGATACTCACAAGACAAATCGAGAGAAAGAAGGACAGGGAAAACAACGCATAACATACTTAGTGTGCTCAAACTGATAGAGGAACTGGGTTTAAAAGAAATAGCAAAAAGACAGAAATTTGTTAAGGGCTTTAAGGGACAGGAAATTGTGGAGAACCATGATCGGTTACGATTTAAGGAGTCACGGCACGTAAAAAAGAACAACAAAACCAGTACTTTTGTCGGCAGCGCCTGAATTTGGGATTTTCATTTTGTCTTTCTCGGTTTATGCCTCTTTATTTTCAACTCTTCCACTCCGAGTCTCACCTCGTTGATTGAGCGATCTCCTTTTAGCCAGCTTGATATATACAGGGATATGCGTTGTGGTGCAGTGGATATCGGCTCTGAACGAGAAATCGAGAAGCCGAGTTCGAATTCCAGTTGAATTCATTGCATTCAATTACGCGCAAATACCCTTGGGAAAGGTATTAGTCCGTCTCTTCCTTCCAGTCATGGGTTAAATAACAGGACAGATTGGGTTCTATAGCCTTGGCTGGCAACCAGTCTACCGCAGAAAGCAATGGCAACCTACTGCGGAATAATCTTCTGCCCAGTCAGTCATGTCTCTTTCGAGACATGATCGCCCAAGCATGTTTCATGTATGGCACTTAACTGACTGATATATATACAGGGTGTCCCAGAAGTTGCGTGCCATCCAGATTTTTATAAAAATACATATGAATATCAATTTTATTGATCATAATCATAACAGATGCTCAAATTGTTCACCCTCTGCATTAACACATGCATCAATTCTCTTTATAAAACTGTCTTTTAAATTTTTGATGGTTTCAGTGTTGATCCCTTGACAATCAGTTATTATTGCCTCTTTCAAATCATCAAGAGTGCGTGGACGATTCTCGTACACAACAGACTTGAGATGTCCTAAAAAAATAGTCAAGGGAGATAAATCTGGTGATCGGAGTGGCCACTCTAATGGACCCCTTCGCCCAATCCGTCTTCCACTAAAGACCTGGTTCAGGCAGTTACGCACGCAAATAGCAAAGTGTGGTGGAGCCCCATCTTGCTGAAAAAGAAGTTTTGTCGTCGAGTTCTGGGAACATCTTCAATGTAGCCTAACAAGATCTGTAGAAAATATAAATAACTTTTGCCGGGGATATTACTAGTATTGAAAAAGTAAGGGCCAACGATTTCCTCCTTCCAGCCCAGATCATGATCTTAGGGTTGTTCTGATGATGTCCCTCATCATTCCAGTTAGGATTTACTTCTGACCAACGGCACATATTGTGTCGTTTTACCTGGCATTTCAAATGAAAAATTGCATCATCACTGAAAGAATATCATTAAATATAGATTAGTATATAGTACGCGACTTCTGGGACACACTATTTATGGTATGTTATGGCTATTACTGCTGGGTTGGTTCTTTCGCCTAAACATCCAAAACTTGTTAAATGGCTTTCGCCGCTGAAATAAATAGGCAAAGAGAAAAGGAAAGATACAGAGACACTAGAGGGACAGATTGGACACTGATTTTATTTTTAGTTCCAACGACCTCTTGTTGGAGAAATTCCTTCCTGAACAGTTTGGCACGTCTTTACCATCCAAAGTCCAACAGAGAAAGAGATAGTTTATTTTTGGCGCCAGGAAGCCTCTCTTTTTGCACATGCGTGAATTGTCTTTCCTGTAATGACTCCTAGGAGATTTTTATGTTTATTTTATTTTGTACTTTTATTTTATTTTGTAGCTTTATTTTATTTCGTAGTTTTTATTTTATTTTGTATTTTTATTTTATTTACTGTTTTTTATTTTATTTCGTATTTTTATTCAATCCCTACATATTGATTGTTTAATTACTTAGTTTTTGGTTGTAATAAAATTGAACCAGTGTACATTTGTATTAAAAAGTGTTCAATTGTAGAACTTTTTAATGTTTTCCATTTGTAAACGACTTATTACGCGGCCCAGGTTTCTACCATTTTGTCATACAATAACTAGTGATTGCGGTAGTTTCCCACAACACCGCAAATTGCTGCAAAACCAAAACATTAACATGAAATGTAGTCATTATTTTAAACAGCCTCATCTATCAAAAAAATGTTTATATGGACGTCAAGCATGACATCAAACCCTTTTAGAAATATCTAATCTGTCAGCTCTATGCACTCGCTTTTTCAGATCAATGGTTAAAAATAGCTTTGAGCGAATGACGCCTGTAGATCTTAGCAAGGATTGTCTCTCTTCGAACCTTCGAAACTTTTTTGATTGATCGATTGATTCGTTTTCTATGGCTAATCAACACTTACACGTCATTTAAAGTCGTTTTTTTTTTAAAGTAGTGGGAATTATTTAGGAGATAATAATGGTTTAAGCTTACTAATTAACCTATAGCTGGGGAGAGAAGAGGTGTATTCATTCCTTTTCCAAGGGTATATGTTATTTGCGCGTAAGTGAATATGATGAACCTAGCAGGAATTAGGCTCTCCGATAAAACATTCCCAGCCATTATTACACCACCCGCACATCCAAACTTACAGCACCTGGTATTCTAAAGTAGTCACCCATCTAGGTACTGACCAGACTCAACGTTGCTTAACTTCGGTGATTGTAAGAGAAACGGTAATTCAACATGATATGGACTGGCTCTAGATAATCACAAAGGAAGAACTGTAGGGAAATCGCATCAGTTAAGGAATTTTAGCTGTAGCAACAACTAAAATTGGATAGCACGTGTAACTCAATATTCAAAACACAGACGAATGGTAGATTTATAAATGAGCAAAATGGCTTCAAGTGACTTATCTGGTTTACGAACACACGAGTTTCGAGTCGAAAGACCGCACCAAGGCCGGTTTCGTAAATCTTCTTCTTCTATGTGCCCTGTCCCTTCAGGACGTAGGCGATCATGGCTTTCCACGTGTCCCTATCCCTGGTGGCTCTTAGTACGCCTTCTCCTGTTACACCATGCAACCCTCGTTCCATCATCCACCTGATTAGGTCCTTCAAATATGTTATCCGTTGCTTTCCCCTTTCTCTTTTTCCCTCTATCTGGCCTGTTAGTATCAGGTTCTCCAAGTCCTCTTTCCTCATTACATGTCCCAGGAACTTCAGCTGTCTCTTCCTGATACTCAGTATTAATTTCTTTTTCGTTTTCATAATTTCCAAAACCTCGTCAATGCTTACATGCTCGATCCATGATATTCGCAGCATCCTTCTATAGAGCCACATTTCAGTTGCTTCAAGTTTTTCCTTCATCTTTGATGATATTGTCCAGCATTCACTACAATATTGAAGAACGGACAACACATAGCAATCCAGTACTCTCTTCCTTGTTTCTAACAAAATTGTCCTGTTTCTTAATACTTTACTCAACTTCTGGAATGCTTCCTTCGCCATGTCAATTCGCCTTCGGATCTCTGTGTCGTAAATCTAATGAACTCATCAACAGGTCTCATATTTATACACTTTCGTAACAGACGAACGTTAATCCTAATTTGAAATTCTTAACACGAAAGAGTTCATTTGAAATTCTTAACACGACAGGGTTTTGTTTTAAACGTGACAAGATTTAAATTTAGAACCAGTTATTTTTTAATTGTTAATTTCTAAGTGTCATATAATTCGTAATGTTCAAACTTATCAAATATATGTATATTTTTAAATGACTTAACTAGAGATATGCATTGTGGTGCAGTGGGTATCGAACGAGAACTCAGAGAGCCGAGTTCAAATTCCAGTTGAATTCGTTGTATTCACTTACGCGCAGATATCCCTGAAAAAGGTATTAATCCCTTCAGGTATGGGTTAAATAACAGGACAGATTGAGTCCTATAGCCTTGTTTAGCAAACTTTCTAAAGTAATGGTAATCTACTGCGGGAAAATCTTCTGTCCAGTTAGTCATGTCTCTTTTGAGACATGATCACCCAAGTGTGAATCACGTATGGCATTTAACTGTCTGACTGAATTATAAATTCAATTTATTTTTACATTTAATATTTTTTACTTTCCAATCACCTGAAGAAGACCGGGGAGTATAACGGCCGAAACGTCGTGAATATGGCAGCAAAGTTGAGAACAACAGTCTGAACACTGTAAATAGTGCAAATAACGCATTTCTCATAGACATGAGCAAGTGTGTGCGCGCACGTGTGTGCACTTTAATTGCCAAGTTCTTTCAGGACTTCGAGAGATAGTTGCTTCACATATATTCCTTTCATATGTGTGAATTACTATGACTTCTTGATAGTAAAGTTGTTTTCTGTTGCACTTTCTACAGATTTGTATCTAGGGTTGGCCTTTTTACAAAAGAAGATAGATGATCATGGCCCTCCACATATTTTTTTTACTCAAATCTCTGAATTGTCATATCATCATTTGAAAGACAGTAAAGTGGTTTCCTGCTGCTTACTCCAGGATTTTCATTTCAGAATTTCCCTGCACTGAGCTGGCACCCACCCACTGTTAGAGAGCCCAGTTAACGCGCCTGTTTGTACAATTACTAGTTAGAGAAGAGACCTTTCTCGAGGGTATAAATGCGAAGGCAACAGAACAGAACAGAAATTGGAATTTGAAATACGTTCACAGATTCCACTTTGCGCAAATATTCATTAGGTTGCCACCTGCACATCCTCTGTGTGTGTATGTGCATGTGTGTGCGCGCATGTGCACGCCCGTGTATTGCATATAAGTGTCGTGTGTGTGTATTGTATCTGTGTGTGTGCGTATTGTATGTATCTATTGTGTGTATGGGTGTGCGTGCGTGTTTGTGTGTGGCTCGTGCGTATATCAGTCAGTTAAGTGCCATACGTGATACACGCTTGGGTGATCATGTCTCAAAAGAGACATAACTGACTAGGCAGAAGATTATCCCGCTGTAGGTTGCCACTGCTTTCTGTGGTAGACCAAGGCTATAGAACCCAATCTGTCCTGCTATTTAACCCATAACTGGAAGGAAGAGACGGATTAATACCTTTCCCAAGGGTATTTGCGCGTAAGTGAATACAATGGATTCAACTGGAATTCGAACTCGGCACCCCAGTTTCTCATTCCGAGACGATATCCACTGTACCACAATATACTAATACATAAATACTAAATCTAGCCACGCTTGACACGAGCCCTCTAAAGTAGAGCATCAGTTAGAATGAATTGCTTACAATAGCAAACAATTGGCGAAACTGGTTCGCTAATCATTTCTCTCTCTCACACTCTCTCTCTTTCACTCTCTTCCCCCCTCGCTCTCTAACTAAAATAGCGTTTACTCAGCGTAGCAAAAATGTGGTCAGTCAGTTAAGTGCTATACGTGATACACGCCTTGGGCGATCATGTCTCTTTCGAGACATGACTGACTGGGCAGAAGGTTATCCCGTAGTAGGTTACCATTGCTTTCTGCGGTAGACTGGTTGCCATCCAAGGCTATAGAACCCAAGCTGTACTGTTATTTAACCCATAACTGTTGGGAAGAGACGAATTAATACCTTTCCCAAGGGTATCTGCGCGTAAGTGAATGCATGGAATTCAACTGGAATTCGAACTCGGCTGCCCGATTTGTCGTTCCAAGCCGATATCCACTGCACCACAACGACCAGGCCTAAAGTATGAAATACACAGTGAAGATCGTAGATAGATATGAACATAGAGAGAGAGACAGATAGAGAGAGAAAGAGAGAGATAAATAAATAGATAAATGGATTATATATATATATATATATATATATATATATCAGAAATGATTTGTTTGAACATAATTTTATATATATACTAGCAGCATAGCCCGGCGTTGCTAGGGTGTAATGAAAGCTTTAAAACTAATCCATGGTTCTTTGGACGTTGGCACGAAAGACTAAAAAGCAATAGTTGTTTCCAGTTAAAGCGAAACCGTAGACTGAAAGAAAAATGAATGGATGTAAGTCAAATTTTGATTTCCTGGTATCGATATCAAATAAGTTTTTTCGTCTTAAACTGAATTTTGAAGGCTAAATAAGTTCTCTGAGTAAATGGTATCATGACTGAGACTAAGAGCTACAGTTATACCTATTTAGAGCCAAACCCTATTTTCTGCACTATTGTAAGAACTTTAACCTTGACACTTCTGAATATCGTTTCTTATGTCTTTGTCTATGAGTGTATCAAATTTGATTAAAATCGAACTACTCCTTCTATAACTCGATTTTTTCGATTATCGATTTTCGATATTTATCGGAGGTACCTCTACACAAAATCTAGCTATGAACACTCGCAGACGCTTATAGTAAAACTGTGTAAATTTTCAAGAAAATCGGTTCAGCCGTTTCGGAGTCTATAGGTAACGGACACACACGCACACACACGCACACTGACAAAGTTCCATTTATAAATAAGTTTATATATATATATATATATATATATGTGTGTGTGTGTGTGTGTGTGTGTGTGTGTGTGTGTGTATTACGGAAGTTTGAATATTATTTTTGATCGATACTCATATTTAAGTAGATA
>JBBBDQ010001384.1:2477500-2487500 GCA_037127315.1 Ascarosepion bandense | reverse complement strand
GCAGAATCAGAAAGAACTGTATCAATAATAGAAACCACATCGTTTGAGGACTACAAAAAGTAGCAACAACTAAAATGAATAGCCCATGTAACTGTACCTCGAAGAGGGAATAGTCACATGATCAAGATGTTAACATACCACACTACTTCAAATAGAATGTTCGGAATGAAATGCCCATCAATAATGGAAAGGACTGGACATGAGAAACATGTTTTTCCTAAATGTATGCTACTAAACGCCAAAGAACTTCACTACAAGTGAAACAAAGTAAGACTTGAAGCGAAAGTGATGTTGTTCTACCGGCAAATTTTGAGAATGTCACGAACGGAGTGTGTGAAAAACGAGAAAGTTCTAAGAACAGGAACTATAAAGAATTTCACGTTGTTCCTTTATAAATGCTCTTTCAAAGCCGCCCGATCATAAAGCAATCTAAGGACGATTTTCTAATAATTTAACCCTAAACAAGACAATAAATCTACTAAGATGCAAGGGATTACCGAGTGGGAAAAAATAAGAGAAAAACAAAAACAATAAAGAGAGGGAATAATGAAAGAACAGGAATTAAGAAAACAAGATTGTGATTAATAATGAGTTTAAATTTTTGAAGATCAAATTTGACTGAATAACAAGAAACCGAAGAAATTTCTACAAGCGAGAAAGGAGAGAGAAGAAACTGGTAGCATAGAACTTACGGTTGCATCAAGCAATTTCCACTGTTTACAATGTGTGATGAGACCTACCTACCAATCTAATATTGTCTTTAAATTCGTAGAATCGAAATACTGAAATGAAAAGCCCATAAAAAACAATTATCATGAAAATATTCACAGAAAAGTCGCAGAGAAGCTACTTTACGGCTGTGGGAAAGTGGTTGAAGCCGAGATTCTAGACCAGGACCGATAACATTGCAGATTCTGTTTTGAATTTTATCAAGAATCTCTAAATATATACCAGAATCACCGGACCATATTCTATGCATGAACAAATAGTAGACTTAAAAAAAAAAGTGTTTAGTACGACTAGATGACCGAGCAACTGATTCAAATTAATCTTTCCACTTCATATTAGTGGAAAGCGTTGGCCTGTGTGCGCGTAATATCTGAAACTAAAGTGAAGAGGTTGAAACAAGATGAAAGTTTTATTAGTCAAAGACGCGTTTCGCCGAAGAAAAGCTTATGCTCTCTTTGGCGTCATCAGTTTGACTAAATTCTGCAAATACTTTCACGGCTTCTGCTCCGATGAACTTAGCTCACTGGTGCCCCCTATATATAAATTTACTCGAGCCACAAGATTAGCAACTAGGTCCCACCCTTTTACTGTGAAACCAATAAATTGTAAACGCAATTTTTCTACTCCAGCAGCTCCTTTTCTCGCATTTCCCGCCTGTGGAATTCCCTTCCATTTACTTGCTTCCCCGACAGCTACAATCTCCATGAATTGAAATGTAAAGTCAATAGTCATCTTCTATCTCACTAACTTGCATCCTCTCTCTAATGCTCCTTTCTCCGTCCACTCAACTCTCATCAGTATTTTCATCCTTCTCTTACCCACTTCCTGATACCCCCTATAACCGGGTCACTCTTTCTCATAACTTTCCTCCGATGTAACCCCCTGCACAACAGTAGCGGTAAAATGCCTTGCTTGAGGCGATATGATTATAAAAAAAAAATAATAAAAACAGAAGGGTATGTTCGTATCTCTGATGATTGGTTGATTGTCGTAGGTCAGATGAATTACTCCAGCTTATCACTTCCTGGTTTAAGACATGAAGAGAATCTGTATGTTTCTGTACTCTGTGTGGTTCTGTATCAGATGATTTTAATTCAGGCTCTTTTTATTATATATATATATATATATATATATATATATATATATATATATATATATACCCCCATATACATATAACTATACATTCACACACAGCTGTACGTAAATACAGACACACACAATATATATATATATTGTCCGGCTAATTCTTTCCCAGCCTGTCTTTCTACGAGAACGTCTAGCCCATTTCTGGATCAAACGCCTGCACAATTACATTTGTGTTTGTCAAAAACTCATAGTACCCACCTGTACTTTATACTGCAAATATGCTGAATGAACTTTAAAAGAGACTACATAATCTGGTGTGATCCACAGTTTGAAGCAGGACAGTATTCTCAAGACCTTAGTCAAGATAGCTAGTACTTGATGCTAACACGGTCATCGACAGCCTCTCAATACTTCCGTTTATCCAGCTTCATTCAAAAAGTTTCGTTCAGGCTGATAACACCAAATATCATTGCTCTGACAAATCAAATATGGTGAGATTTAACTAAACTTTTATGTCCCGAAAGTGAACGTTCTAATCAATCACTCACTGACTATATGTGTGTGTGTGTTTATTCTTATCTTAACACACACACACACACACACACACACACACACACACACACACATATGTATATATATATATAACGTAGCACATTTGGTAAAATATCCAGGTAAATTCCCATAGAGACGAACTCAAAAGAACTCTATGTTAAATCCATTTATTTAATTTAACAGAGTAATATAATTTAGAAAAGATTTTTTGATTAATTACAATGGGTAATACATATTTCACCGCATCATGATGTTATTATTGCGGTTCATCAGACCTAAATAGTACAACAGAGCATCTGTGTAAAATAATTTGGGGGTGGATATTTTGACGATCAACTGTTGTACTTCATCGAGCGTGACATCGCGCCGAAACACGACAGTTCTTATGTAGTAAAAAATAATTTTATTTTAAACGCCAATAATAAGAACATTACTGATGAGCTGTGATACAGCGAAACAGATCTGTCTGCAGATGACTATTTACGCTCTTACACCCTGATTGAGCACTCTGGAAGAATGGTAGACTTTGAAAAACAGTAGCTACCCTGGCATTTACGCATCGCTCATTCAGTAATGAATTAGAGCACTCTGGCTATTGGGCGTGTATAATGATAATATACTCACTAAAAAGTCTGCCTTCTTCTACCGAACGCCCATAGCTCAGAGGTAGAATCGCCGACTGACGCCAATTCGGTCGGATTTCAATCCTGGGTTAAAAGCAATTGGAGTCTAACCGTACTGGTAAGCTGTGATATATAGCGAAACAGACCTGTCTGCGGATGACTATATATATATATATATATATATATATATATAGATTATTTCGTTTTTGTTTTTGTTCTTCTTATGTCTTAATGTAAGATACTCAATGGTAGGTACATCATAATATATGTTGCCGTCATTTTAGATTGCACAGTCCCTGTTGTTGTAACAATAAAAGACAACGTATCAATTAGTCCGTCCGTGTAAAAGTAAAAGTAATAAGGGGTCATGAAGAAATCGTTTCGTATTTCGTCCATTGCTTGTCTTAAGGTAATTGTCTCCAAACAAAAAACGTCCATTGAAACAAAAATAAAGAAATTGCAAAACGCCTCAACACTTTCTGGAATATGACAATTTTAGATTTACATTTTATCGGCTTTCTTCCTTTTCTTTTTCTTTCCTTTTTCCATGTGGACGTATTAAATATTTTTACAAGGAAAAATTTTTACCACCGCTCAACATTTCACAATCTCTAATCGAAATTGTTTATTTATATTTGAGCCCCAATTGAATGACTATTTAGTTATCTACAAAGTCACTGCTCAAAATGGATGCCTGAAGCTTCTATGTTGAACCCCGAGACTCAAGTGATCAATTTTACTTAATCGATATGGCCCGTTGATGTAATTTATCACCAGTAGTTTGCTTTTTAAGTTCATACATAAAACAGAGTGACTGTACTCCATATCTAGGCAAACAATTGTAATGCTAGAGTCGTGTAGCAGTTTATTTATTTATTTATTTTACGGAAAATGGAATTAATTATTTAAATTGAATAATGGAGGCACACAACTTAAACCCGAAATCCAAAGGGGGGGGGGGGGGGTAAAAAGGTCGGCAAGAAACTCTTTTTATTATGACACAAGGGAATTGACAATGATTCACTTTTACTGAATTTTGACGCTTTTGCTGTATTATTCTATTCCAACAGGCACTAAAAATCCTCCTTCTTCATTTCTCCCCCTTTCTTTCTTTCTTTCTTTCTTTCTTTCTTTCTTTGGGCAGAAAAAGTATATATATATATATATATGTGTGTGTGTGTGTGTGTGTGTGTGTGTGTGTGTGTGTGTCAGGGCTCATGCGTGTGTATATATACATTATTTACATGCGAACTACTATCTTCAACTTTGCTCTTATTATCACAACGTTTTGGCAGTTATGCCCTCCGTCCTTTATCAAGTGCTTACCCAATATCTTCCGAACGCGATAAAGGTCGGAGGTCACAACAACCAAAACAGCAACGAAGATTAAAACAATAATCCACATGTAAATAATTCTCATCCCAGAAACTCAAACAGAAAATCTTTCCCCGCTTATTTCTCTCCCCCTCTCTCTCTCTCTCTCCATATCTCCTTCTCCCTCATCCCACTCTTTCTATATCTCCCTCTACTCCTCTCTATATCATCTCTCTTTCCTCTCTCCTTCCTTCCTCTCTCTTTATATCTTTCTCCCTCCTCTCTCCCTCATTTCTCTCTCTATTTCCTTCTCCTTCCTCTCTCTCCCTCTCTCTATACCTCCTTCTCTCTCTCTCATCCCTCTCTCTATATCTTTCTCTTAAATACTATCGACCTGTCATACTCTCTAACTATTTTTTAATGCTATGTGCGTTATGGTGCAGAGGATATCGATTTGGAACGACAAATCAGGGAGCCGAGTTCGAATTTCAGTTGAATTTCTTGCATTCACTTACGCACAAATACCTTTCAGAAAGGTATTAATTCGTCTCTTCCCTCCAGCTATGGGTTAAATAACAGGACAGATTGAGTTCTATAGCCATGGCTGGCAACCAGTCTGCCGCAGACAGCAATGGCAACCTACTGCGGGATAATCTTCTGCCCAGTCAGTCATGTATCTTTCAAGACATGATTGCCCAAAGCGTGTATCACGTATGGCACTTAACTGATTGATCTTCGTGGGCAATGATGACGCCCAAAAATCATGACTCTTCCCATATTTCTTTCCTTTATTACCTGTGAATTACGATACATTCTAGGGAATGACAGCGATGTGGTTTGCTGTTGCCTTCTCTCACACTAGAATTTGGACTACCGTGCTAATTCACCCATACCTAGAAGTTGAAGAGACTGGTTCATGACTTTCAGAAAAGTATTAGTACAAAATTAAACGCGGCAGACTAGACGGGGATTTCAGCTTAGCTCACAGATTTGACGTTCGGCGACGATAACCCTTACACTACGTGCCCCTTCCAATTACAACGAAACGAAAACATCAGCTGACAACATTATCGAAGCACTTCTGCAGACGACATAACAATATTTCCAGATAGGATGTGGTTTCCGGCTTTCTCTTTTCCAATCTTTTCTCTCAATTGGAGTAGATAGACTAAACTATCGCCCGGTTCACACTCCACCCACGTCTATTGAACAAGTGAAGAGGCTCATCCCTTGTTCCCTGTTTAGGATGTGGTTTCCCGCTTTCTCTTTTCCAATCTTTTCACTCTTACGTAGATCCTGCACATCAGTGACGTTACCGCCTTGCTAGGGATGATATGATAAAAATAAATTAAACTGAATGTTTGCGTTGTGGAGCTGTTGATATCGGCCCGGAACGAGAAATTGGAGAGCCGAGTTCGAATTTCAGTGAAATTCATTGCATTCACTTACATGCAAATACCCTTAGAAAAGGTATGAATCCATCTCTTGAATGACAGTAACGATTGGGTTCTATAGCCTTGGTTGGCAATCAGTCTACCACAGAAAGTAATGACAACCTACTGCGGGAAAATCTTTTCCCCAGTCAACCATGTCTCTTTCGAGAAATGATCACCCAAGCGTGTATCACGTATGGCATTTAACTGACTGATTTGGATAAAAGAATTGAATAGCAGAACTGATTGGATTCTATAACCTTTGTTGGCAATCAGTCTACTGCAGGAATGACAACCTACTGCGGGAAAAGCTTCTGCCTAATCAGTCATGCCTCTTTCGAGACATGATCGCCTATGCGTGTATCACGTATGACACTTAACTGACTGATTTGGATAAAAGAATTAAATAAAAGAACAGACTGGGTTCTAAAGCTTTGGTTGGCAATCAGTCTACCACAGAAAGTAATGACAACCTACTGCGGGAAAATCTTTTTCCCAGTCAATCATGTCTCTTTCGAGATATGATCGCTTAAGCATGTATCTCGTATGGTACTTAACTGGCTGACTCAACTGACTACTTCTAATTTATGTGAATTAGGATCTCAATCCTAAATAACATCAAAAAAAGATTACGCTCAACCGAAGTAGAAATGAATGTCTGCTTATCGCACATTCGACCAAACATGGAAGAAATCGCGAAAGAAACAAACACCAGGCACAAATTGTTAAGTGGATATATAAGTGGCCCAGTGGATATAGGTGTTGGTTAGTTGCTGTGACTTGACCCAAAAAGTTGTGAGTTCAATACCAGGCTACAGCAGCGGTGAACAAGTAACTTACAGGGTTAGAGGGAGATAACTCATGACTACCAAAAGAGGCACTACTACGAAAAGAGTTATATAACCCAGTGATTGAACTAAAAGTTTCAGTTCGAAATTACTAGCACCTGAAGAATGTCGAAAACGGCCGAAACGTCGTAGAAATAGCAACAACGATGAGGAATAATGTAAATACTGTATAGAACAGTATTCGTCAACCGCTGTGCCGTGATACACTAGTGTATTATTGAATGTGCCGTGGGAGTATGATTGAATTCAAAATCCCTTCCTGGACCTGAATCTGCTCTCATTTTAAGCGATAGAGTGTTCAAGATAAAACATTCGCTACAAGATATCCCACAGTTAAAAAGGATTTATCAGTTTCATTGCTATTTTCGACTTCTAATGTATGTGAATTAGGATCTCAGTCCTAAATATAAAAAAATAAGCGAGAAAGAAATACTGCGCTCAACTGAAGAAGAAATGAAGGTCTGCTTATCGCACATTCGACGAAACATGGAAGAAATCGCAAAAAAAAAAACAAAAAAAAACACCAGGCACAGGTTTCAAAGTAAATAAACTGCATACTGTATATATACCCTTTAAGAATTTTGCTAATGTACCGTGATATTTCATTTGCCCCTAGGTGTGACTTTTCTTAAAAAGGTTGCGAAAACCTCCTCTAACCCAAATTAAAGACACGTACAGGGATGTGCGTTGTTGTGCAGTGAATATCGGCTCAGAACGAGAAATCGAGAAGCCGAGATCGAATTCCAGTTGAATTCGTTGCATTCACTTACGCGCAAATACCCTTGGGAAAGGTATTAGTCCGTCTCTTCCTTCCAGTTATGGGTTAAATAACAGGACAGATTGGGTTCTATAGCCGTGGTCGGCAACCAGTATACCACGGAAAGCAATGGCAACCTACTGCGGGATAATCTTCTGCCCAGTCAGTCATGTCTGTTTCGAGACATGATCGCCCAAGCGCGTATCACGTATGGCACTTAACTGACTGACAGGTTTTCCGAATATAACTTGTTGGCGAATCTCTCGATAGAGCTGAAGTGGTTTCGACGAGCTTTTGAATCAAATTAATTCGATGTCGCTAAAGAGGCTTCAAGTGATGGTTTGTAATTGATCTTTTGGGGAGCTGGTGTGCGGTTACATAACTGTTATCGACACAGAACGTGAAATGGGAGTCCAGGTTTCAAATTCCGGCCCAGTTAGTTGCTAACTCGGCTGAGATACATCCCGATATTATAGCTGCAGTACTCGTGGAGCATCCACGACCCTATTTCGGGACGTGATATAACATAATGATAAGAGAAGTTAAGCAACGTCGGGTCTGGTCAGTACCTAAATGGGTGACCGCTTGGGAATACCAGGTGATGTAAGCTTGGGTGTGCGTGTGGTTTAATGGATAACAGTTCAAAATTGGAAATGGAAGAGCAGAGTTCTAATTTCAGTTGACTTTGTTAATTTACTTACTCGCAAATACCATTGGGAAAGATATGAATCTAATTCTTTTTCTCCAGCTATGGGTTAATTAACTTGACTTGTATAAGCAAATAATTATAATCACCCCCCCCCCCAAAAAAAAATTATTGCATTCCAAAAATGTCATCTAGCTTTAATTAACCTACAAAAAGTTGATAAGCCGTAAAAAATAAGTCAATCTATGCACCGTGTACCCTCAGGATATGGACGATCTTCAAAAGTTACTAAAATTTGTAGCTCTTAGTAAGGTTTGTCTTTTTGTTTTCACTTCTAATCTCTGTTCTGCCAACCATTTACACAATTTCGGTAGGTATTTTAGTATCTGCATTTCTCTGTGCTTCTTTCAATATGACTTGTGAGTGTCAGATTCTGCAGGTTCTCTTTCCTCATTATGTGTCCTAGAAATTTTAACTGTCGTTCTGAGTCTAAGCATAAGCGTCCTTTATGCTTCCATTTTACTTAAAATTTTCTTCTTAATCATACAGTACTGTGCAAAAGTATTAGGACAAGAATTATTTTATCTTTTATGAGGCATGTTGACAGAAAATAAACAATTTCATTAAAGTAATTTTATTTGATTTACTCAACAAATGCTTTAACAAGGAAAATACTTGTTACAAAATAAATTTAATATTTAGTATAATAGCCTGTTGCTTTGATCCCAGCCTTCATTCTGTCAGGCATCGACATCACAAGCTTCTTCAATGTATCTAATAGTATCTCCTGCCAAGCAGCTCGTATTTGTTCCCAAAGTGTGTCTTGCAAAGCAACATTAGATTTATAAGGTTTTTTATTCAAAATATTCCATAGATGTTCAATAGGATTGAGATCAGGGCTTTGTGGGGGCCAATTCAAATTCCGAACCTCTCCTTCCTTTTCCTTTTTAGTTAAATAATTCTTACAAAGGTTTGGCTTTTCACCCGATCTTTGAATTTCCGTGAGGTTTTAAGGAAAATCACCCCTGTCCTAATACTACCGGTAGTGTGCAAAAGTGTTAGGACAAGGGTGATTTTAAACCTTATTTTGATGCCTCATAAAAGATAGAATAGTTCTTGTCCTAATACTTTTGCACAGTACCGTGTGCTCCGTCTGTGTCATTTTTAACATCATTCTGTAAAACCACACCCTTCATATCCCCAAGTCTGCGAGGAAATTCTCCAACATTCTCTACCATGTGGGAGGGCCGATATTACATAACAGTACAGCACACTTTTCTTTATTTCTAACAAAATGTTAGAAACAAAATTTCTTAATACTTTGCTAAGCTTTAAAAAGGCATCTGTCGCTCTTTCAATTCAGTTCCGGATTTCGCTGTTATATCTTCTGTCCCATGATAAATATTTAAGGGTTTCTACTAGTTTGATTTCACCATTTTCAATAAATAAATTACGAGAAAACAATGCATGGTTATCAGTAAAAGAGGAGGCCGTGGATACTAAAATCCAGCAAATACAGAAATTTTAATACCTGGGAAGTGTTCTAACGAAAAACGAAAAGTGCGACACTGAGATCCGAAGGCGAATCGGTATGGCCAAGGATGTATTCCAGAAGCTGAATAGAGTAGTATAACCCGGATATCAGAGACCCGGATATAAGAACAAATTTCCTCTGGTCCCAAATTAGAGTACAGTGTAACCCTGATATAAGTGAGTTGTCGGGACCGGATATAAGTTATCTTATATCCGGGTTTATCTTATATCCGGGTTTGGTCTATTTTATATACATTACAACAGGCTCTAATTTGGGACCAGAGAAAATCTCTCTTATATCAGAGTCGTTTATATCCGAATTATACTGTTATAAAATAGACCTAACCCTGATATAAGATAAATCTAGATATAAGATAACTTCTATCCAGTCCCGACAACTCCCTTATATCAGGGTTACACTGTACTGAGAGACAATAAAATTTCACTAGAAACAACGAAGAGAGTACTGGATAGCTACG
>JBBBDQ010001384.1:2415000-2475000 GCA_037127315.1 Ascarosepion bandense | reverse complement strand
GCAAGCTGAAGGGAATTCTTTCCAATTTAACCCTACACATGACACGAACAATGAATATCAGTAGAAACAATTGTAAAAAGAAAAGTCAAACAAAGAAGAAAATATTACGTGGGCAGGAACGCGTTCTGTGGGTGTATGGTGTGAACATATTAAATAAAATTGTTAATAAAATATATAAAAATGCGGCAGTAACAGAAAAAGAATTCTGTACGCGAGGACATTGGATAGAGAGAAAGAAGAAGACTGCATTGAAAATGCATAGATTTGCGGAGGAGTTTTTCAAGACACAGGATAATTCTAAATGAATGTTTCTGCTGTGTTAACTCGTGAAATCAATTTAAAATGCAAAGAAAACAGGTTTATTCTTAGTCAAGCAGTTTATCTAATACAACGTCTATCTTGTATTACTTTTTATTTTCCTGTCTATCTCTTCCAGATCCTTATTTATATTCTTTTATTTAGATATTTCAATTTTATTTTTAAATAAATTAAGATTTGTGTTAGTTGAAAAAGTGGACGGTTTATCGTTCATTGCAATATATATATATATATATATATATATATATATATATATATATGCTTTTTTTTAACATTTTTTTTTGCAATGAACGATTGAAATATTCGTCAGAAAATAATTTCCCTCATTTTTACTTTTTTTAATTATGATTTAATTTATTTTTATTGTCAATTCTGTTTTGCCAGATTTTTCAAAGAAATAAAATAATCTATTCGAATTTAATTCTAATGAGGCCTAAACCGCATATATATGCAATGTGAAAACACTTCATAAACAAGTTTAAAAATTATATTAAGAATTATTTGGGTTAAATCAAAAATTTAATCCTATTGACTTGATCAAATTCTTAATTTAAACCAGATGACTGTATTATCAATTTGAATATATTTCGATTGTAATCATTTTTTTTTATATAGCAATTTTTTTATATGTAGAAATCTTTTTTTATGTTATATTTTAAGATCAATTTATGAGAAACGGCTGAGTTTAATTTATTTTTAATTTTATATTTTTTTAAATACTTTTTTTAAATGCATCTATTTTTTTAGAATATTTTTTAAATGCATCTATTGTTTTGTTATTCTCTGAATGATGATAAATTCTTTTTCCAAACCTGGTGACAAAGATATTGACACTTTCATTGACACATTCAGTTTTCTGTCAAAAAGCATAGAAAAACTTATTTCCTCGAATAATGGTACAGGGCGATTATTTAGAAATTGGGCATTATTCGAAAGAGCGTTTATTCGAAAGAGCGTTTATTCGAAAGAGCGTTTATTCGTTCCGCCACTAATTCGAAGGAGTGCGTATTCAACGGGGTACTTATTCGGAGAAGGGTTTATTCGATAGAACGCTTACTCGATGGGACGCTCATTCGAAAGGGTGCTGATTCGATGTGACGCTTTTTTTTTTAATCATATCACCCCAAGTAAGGCGATAACGCCACTGATGCGCAGGGGGCTACGTAAGGGTAAAAAGAATGGAAAAGAGAAAGCCGGAAACCACATCCTAAACAGGGAACACCTGTTCAATAAACGTGGGTGGAGTGTGAACCGGGCGATAGTTTAGTCTATCTACTCCAATTGAAAAAAAAATAAAAGAGAGTGAAAAGATTGGAAAAGAGAAAACCGGAAACCGCATCCTAAACAGGAAACAAGGGATGAGCCTCTTCACCTGTTCAATAGATGTGGGTGGAGTGTGAACCGGGTGATAGTTTAAGGTTGCTTATTCGAAGGCACTCTTATTGGGAGGAGCGCTAATTTGGGTGTGCTTATTAGAGAGAGCGCTTATTCGAAGGAGCGCTTCTTTGAGGGAGTGTTTATTCAAAGTGGCGCTTATTCGATGGGGAGCTCATTCAAAACAGCACTTATTCAAATGTTAATTGAACATCGCGCCCGGCGGAAGCAAATGAGGCCTTTATCTTTTATAACTTGCAATGATTCTGTTTTTCCTTGACGAATTATAAACTCAAAGCTATTCATTTTCAATTTTCAAATTAGAATGACAAATCATTTTTCACCAAGTCATATAAGTCCTTATATTCTATGACATCTTGTTCAATTGCGACAAATACTCGCAAAAGACACGCGCACTGATAAACGGGACAATGAAGTGAAGTGAAGTGAATCAATTACTATGTCTACTCCTAGGAAAGTTAGTTCATTGTATCATGTCAGACAAGACCGGTGCAAAGATCTCGTACCCCGCAATCACTACTCAGAACCTATCATACGGGACCCTCACTACACTACATCTCACTTTTCATATGTTATCACTCAAATGAAATACAAATTTGATTGTAACCGAATGTAAAATAATGGATCATAAACAATGAAGGCGAACAATTCCACAATCCGAACAATATAAGATACACAGATGATACAGTGATGATAGCAGACACGGAAAGGAAACTACTACACCTCCTACAGAAGGTAGCTGAAGAAAATGAAAAGAAAATGCTACAAACTACAACCCTGATATAAGAGAGTTGTCGGGACCGGATAAGAGTTCTCTTATACCCGGGTCCCTTATATCCGGATTATACTGTACAAGAAAACTGAATGCATGATCATCAGTAAAAAGAGAAGCCCAAAATGCCAACTACAGGCCGAGGATAGTAAAATCAAGCAGGTACAGAAATTTAAATACCTGGAAAGTATTCTAACAGAAGATGGAAAATGCGACACAGAGATCCGAAGATGAATTGGCATGGCAAAGGATGCTTTCCAGAGGCTAAGTAGAGTATTAAGAGACAGGAAAATTTCGCTAGAAGCAAAAAAGAGAGTATTGGATTGCTATGAGATGTCTGTTCTTCGGTATGGCAGTAAATGCTTGATAATCTCCTCAAAGATAAAGAGAAAGCTTGAAGCAACCGAAATGTGATTCTACAGAGGGATGGTGAGGATAACATGGACTGAACAAGTGAGCAACGATGAGGTTTTGAAGAGGAGAGAAATTTTTTAAAAAACTAATATTTAACATCAGGAAAAGGTAGCTGAAGCTCCTGGGACAGGTAATGAGGAAGGCAGACTTGGCTGACCTGATAGTCACAGGTCAGATAGAGTTAAAGAATGACAGGGGAAAGCAACGCGTAACATACTTGACGGGCTTGAGCAATTGGATGGTAGAGCGAGGTTGGGGTTTGGTAACAGGAGGAAGAGCCACTAGTAATAGGGAGATGTGGAAGGCCATAATCACCTACGTCCTGAAGGGACACGGCACATAGAAAAAGAAGAAATACAAATTGGAGACATGTCATAATAGATCATTTCATCTTAAATAACTCAATGGTTTGTAGTAATTTATGACATCAGTTTCAGATTTTTCTTGTTATAAATTTGACTAATTTTAATACATTAAATATTATGGATAAAAAGAAATAGTGAATTTTATAGATTGTTTTTCGCGATTTTGCAAAAGCAAAACAAATTCATAGATATTGACGAAAAAAGACCGGAAAATGACGTCAAACCTCGGGAAAACTTTCAGCCTTTATTGGCCAATTGTGCTTAGTTTAATTTGTAACATATATAAATATTGTTAGAAAAAAGCAAATGTTGATAAGAAATCACAAAGCACTAGCCGAGGCTCCCGTTACTCTGTACGCACTAGATTTGGTGCCTGACAGGTGAGGCTCTCATTCGAAAGGGTGCATATTCGATGTGACACATATTTTAAGGTTGCTTATTCGAAGGCATTCTTATTATTAATAGATAAATAGATAGATATGAATAGAATGAGATAGATAGATAGATAGATAGATAGATAGATAGATAGATATGAACAGAATGAGATAGATAGATAGATAGATAGATAGATAGATAGATAGATAGATAGATATGAATTATAGAATTAGATATATATGAATTATAGAATTAGATAGATAGATATGAATAGAATGAGATAGATAGATAGATAGATAGATAGATAGATACATACATACATACATACATACATACATACATACATACTTGACGAAAGTATCTATCTATCATACCGAAGAACAGACATCACATAGCAATCCAATACTTTCTTCTTTGTTTCTAACGAAATTTTCCTGTCTCTTAATACTCTACTTAGCTTCTGGAATGCATCCTTTGCCATGCCAATTCACCTTCGGATCTCTGTGTCGTATTTTCCGTCTTCTTGCGCTTTTAACAAATTTTACCATTCTTCGATACATGTACTTAAATGACTGACTGAATATAAATTGCTCGGGCTACTTGAAAATTGATGGGTTTCTACGACCTTTATTAACTAAATATTGCGATCTGCCGAGATCGTAAATTGCTCTTTAAAAACAAAAAAAAAAAAAAAAAGAGCAATTTCAGTACAGCCAAAATGGTTGCTAACCATGGAATTCTTAGGTCATTTTCCTTATCAAACCAATCATCAAATTAGCTAAAAACCGTGTTTTGTTTTTTGGCATCAAAAATCGCGTTGAGCGGTGTAATAGGTTCTGGTAAAAAAACGATCAAAGGAATATTCCCTAAAATAAAATTATGGTCTTTTGAGTTGTTTGTTCAAGGGAATCCGCTGTCCTGACATTTATCGTTGCTTTTCAAGACTAATTCGGTGATAGTCAAGTATTTTTTATGAACAGATATTTGATTGCTAAAGCCAACTTTAGATCAACCTAGATACACTCAATAACAACGATCTCACAGTTTGAAATAGAGATTTACTAAGCATTGCCGAGATGTGGCACAAGGTCAAAAGTATGGAGCACTCAGCGAGGATCGAACTCACTATACAGTCTTAAATGATCTAGCTAAACAATCTTGCTATTACACCTCGCTTCTGTAGTTCTGCATTCAGAGTATCCCTCCTAGAGAGCTCAATCTACACTTCTATTTAGATAGAACTAGCAGTATAGCCCGGCGTTGCTCGGGTGTAATGAAAGCTGTAAAACTAATCCATTGTCCTGGAGCTCAGACTCAGCCTAAAGAATATTTGTGTGAAGTTTGGTGAGAATCGGATAAAAATTGTGGATTTGTATAAAGGACATACAGACAGATAAACAGACAGACACGCACACACACACACAAGCATCTTGCCTTATATATATATATATATTATCGATTTTCTGCACTATTGTAAGAACTGCAACATTGAAACTTCTGAATATCGTTTCTTATGTCTTTGTCTATGAGTGTATGAAATTTGATTAAAATCGGACCACTCCTTCTATAACCCGATTTTTTCGATTATCGATTTTTGATATTTATCGGAGGTACCTCGATACAAAACCTAGCTAAGAACACTCGCAGACGCTTATAGTACAACTGTGTAAATTTTCAAGAAAATCGGTTCAGCCGTTTCGGAGTCTATAGGCAACGGACACACACACACACACACACACACTCACACAGAGACAAAGTTCCATTTATAAATAAGTTTAGATATTTAGTTCTTTTCTAAAGGCATTTGTGCTAAAGTGAATGCAGTAGGCCAGACCAGAATTCAAACTCGGCTAGACGTTGACACTTTTCGCGCCGTTAACCGTTAATGCTACCTGCACATCTATATTTATTCGAATTACTGTAATAATAAACATGGTTAATAAAAGAACATTGAAAGTTTTGCTTACGAAACGAAGATTATAATTTCACTACAGTGCTGCCTAAATGTCTTCAATTTTTTTTTCCTCTAAAATACTTGGCACGAGGGAACAGCAAAATTTCCATTGGCAAAATATCAGAACCAAAAAGTCCAATTCCGTCTGAAGACATTTTTTGACGTAGTTCAACATTGGAACTGCCACCAGTATGCATGTGTTGTAATGAGCCAAGATTTCTTGTAAAGCCATACTTCCTGCTAATAACAGGTTCTCTTGTACCAGTTTACAAAAATGCGATGCCGATTATAATTCTGTGGTAGATGCTTGTAAAAATAGGTTTTGTTCATGTCGGGTTTTTTATTTCGTTTATAGGTCTTTACTCCAAAATATATTTAATTTGAAGTCTATGAAACAACTTCTTCTTCTTCTTCTTCTTCTTCTTCTTCTTCTTTGCGTCATGTCCGTTCAGGACGTTTGCAATTATGACTCTCCACAATTTCCAGTCTTTTGTAGCCCTGAGTACATTTTTATCATTTTGCTATCTCTGCTAAACCCTTTTCTACCATCCATTTTCCGCAAGCTCGTAGGTAAGTTATGCGGTATTTTCTGCTGTTAGTCTTGCCATCAATATGTCCTGTGAGTATCAAATTTTCCGAGCCCCCCTCTTCTCATTATGTGCCCTAGAAATTTCAACTGTCTTTTACTTTTTATATCTTTGTTTCCATTTTCTCTAAAACACAACTACATTATTATTATTATTATTATTATTATTATTATTATTATTATTATTATTCAATTTCGTGTTTTATTCACTCATAGAAGTGAGTTCATCTTTTGGACTTTGTGCTGTCATGATAGTGTGATGGATTTATTTGATGGATAAAGTTCTCGTTAATATGTGAGCAGTACTGATGGAACACTATTTTTAGTACCGAAAAGAAAAGGGAGAAGAGAGAGAAGAGTTGATTTTCTTAGATGTGGCACAAAGCCGAAAGTATGAGGCACCCAGTCAGGATCTACCTCACTACTCAATTGTAACAGGTTCTAGAAAGACAAGCTTGCTAACCATTACACCACGTCGGGGTGTCCAAGAAGAGAAGGAAGAGAGGTAATAATTGAATTTTCTTTCTTTAGAAGCTATACGAGATGTATGTTAAGACCACACAAATGAGATAGATTTTTACGACTCAAAGACTATTATCGCAGAAAATGGAAAAAAGTCATTTCTGCGCGGTTGATCAGGTGATCAAAGAGGGTCCCTTTTATTGAAAATTTAACGACCACTGAGAAAGACGGCAGCCGCTTAAAGAACAGGACATGGCGGATTTTATGACGATAAAACCACCTCCCACTGAGAGAGAGAGAGAGAGAGAGAGAGAGAGAGAGAGATTCCAGGAAAAACAAAGTCTCTTGGTTCTTTGGGAAATTTTGTGACACTGAGAATTAAAGGAGAAACATATAATTTTCTTTTCGACCAAAGAGAGATAATTTCTTAATGAAATGATAAAACATATGCGAAACGAACACACACACCAAAAACGGAAAAGCGAAAAGAACAATGATTAAAATTTGACCGTTGAGCTGAAAAACGCCGCTTGGGCGGTGGTGAGAAGTACTTACACAGGAGAGAAAGAGACAGGGTTGATCAGATGACTAATGAAAAAGCACCCCGTTGGATTTTGAGGAAAGTCGAAGGAACGTTCCACGCCTCTCGAACCATACTGAGAAGCACTCACACAGGAAAGAAGGAGACGAGGTTGATCAGGTGATCAAAAGAGGATCCCTTGTTCACTGGAAAACGCTAAGTACATCCAAATGTATGTCATAACCACCTCAGAATCAATATAAACAAGTTGTCACATGACTCCCTGCTTTAGAAGAAACTCCAATTTCAGCCTGGTGTCAGACCAATCAATTTAAATCGTGTTACATTCTGTAGAAGACGTGGGTTGGAATTATAGCCGTCTGCATACAAAAGTGATAAACACTAACCAAAAAAAGTACTGAACAGAACGTATGGATATAAACTCCTTGTTGTTAATTTTACAAGGATTTCCTTTGTTTATTGTGGCTCCCGGCTCTGTCTGGATCATCGATGCAGCGGATTTTCGGCGACTTTCAACCCACACCGGCTTTGTGATCAACCAAGCACAACGTGGGAAGAGTCTGGTTTGGAACGAAGTGATCAACTATCGATCGGTCGCGAGATTTTGTGCGTCGACGCGAAGGATCGATAGTGTGGGGTTTTGCACTGAGGTGGGTGATCTTCTGGACACTTCAGTAATAAAACACTGATCGGTTTCGGCAATAATACACTGATCTTAAGAATAAAAAACCTTTCAGTCTCAAATTTCAAACCATAGGTTTGTTTGAACTTCATCCGATCCACATCTTCATCGCTGACTTGTTTGGGCACTATCTTTATTATTATTATTATTATTATTATTATTATTATTATTATTATTATTATGTCATTTTTCATCATATTTCGATTTCTGCTATGGTCGCACTACCAACCAAGTCTGCGGGAAGACCTAAGGTAGGTCGTGGTGTGTTGTTATGGCTCCATTTCATATTTTTTCTATCTTCCCCCATCATCCCTAGCGTTACATAGACAAAGTTCTCCTTAGTGTGTGGGCTGTACTTAATAAAACAATTTTTTGTATATCTCTTAAGCTGGGATTTCCAGGGATTCTTTCAATGTGTTGTTTTGTTCCATTTTTTATCATTCCAAGTGCACCTACTATCCCTGGCACAACTCTTGTTTTCAATTTCCACGTTTTTTTCTATTTCAATTTCCAGGTCTTTATATTTTGACAGTTTTTCAAATTCCTTGATTGCTATGTTACAATCCGCTGGACAAGCCATATCAATTAATAGACAAGTTTTCTCTTTCTGGTTCTTAACAATAATATCTGGCCTATTTGATTCTATTTTTCTGTCTGTGTAGATGGTGTAATCCCATAGAATGGTGACATCTTCTATTTCTGTAACCGGTGCTGGGTGATGTTCATACCAGTGTTTGTTTACAGATTTTTCATAGTGTTTGCACATTGTCCAATGTAAATATTGCCCCACTCTATCGTGGCGATTTTTATATTCCTTTGGGGCAAGTACAGAACAGCCTGAGATTAGATGGTCTATTGTTTCTTGGTATTTATCACAAAACCTGCATTTTGGATCCATATTATTATGCATAATATTTGCCTGAAAGTTTCTAGTGAAAAGATTTTGGTCTTGCGCTGCAAGAATAAAGCCTTCAGTTTCAGACTTTAATCCAGATGCACGTAACCATCGATGAGTATTAACTTTATCAACATTGGATTTATTGGCACGTTCTGGATATTGGCCATGTAGAGGTTTGTCTTGCCAGCGTTGTTTCATCTGTTCAAGAGCTTTATCTTTGGCTTTCATTTTCATATTTTTTGCCGCAATAGTTGGTTCTTGCCTTCTGTTTTGCTTTTCTACAGAATCTACTAACTGTAAATCTTGTTTGTATTTACTGCCTTCTTTTACTATTGAATATTTTTTCTTTCTTTCTTCATGTTGCCTTACTAATTGTACCATCCAATCCTTTGTTGTTTCTATGTATGTTAGTAAGCCAATAGTTGTTGTCTTGTATGACAATTCTAGCTGAATAAGACCTCTTCCACCTTCTTTACGGGATATGTACAGACGGTCTACATCAGCCTTTGGATGATGCATCTTATGCTTAGAAAGAAGCTTTCTTGTTTTAGAATTCATTCGCCTGATGTCGTTTAAAGTCCAGTTTAAGATGTTGAAACTATATTGGACAACTGGGATTGTAAGGCTATTAATAGCCATAATTCTGTTCTGAGAATTCAATTCAGTTTTTAATATCATTCGTAACCTTCTATAGTACTCTTTACGCACTATTTCTTTCATTTTTTTTATGGTGAATGTTTTCGCTCTCATTTACACCTAGGTATTTATAAGCTTCTTCTGGTTTCAATTCTTTTATTGTTACAGCAGGGTCTAAGCTAATTGAGGATGTTTCTTGTATTGATCCACGTAAAACTGTAGCTTTAGCACATTTATTCAAATTAAATTTCATTCCAATGTTTTCGCTGAAGCATTTTACAGTTTGCAGAAGACCTTCCAGCTCAGTATCATTCTTAGCATACAACTTTAAGTCATCCATGTAAAATAAATGACTTATTTCCTTTTGTCCTATTTTATAACCACATTCTGTCTTATTAAGTTGACTGGTTAGTGCTATTAATGATATGCAGAATAGTAAGGTAGACAAAGAATCACCTTGAAATATACCTCTTTTGATGTTTATTTCATCAGATTTATAGGTTCCATTTATATGATTGAGGTAAAGGGTTGTTTTCCATATAGACATGCACTGTTTGATGAAATTGATGATGACGGGTGATATCTTGTATATATTTAAAGTCTTTAAAATCCAGGAATTATTATTATTATTATTATTATTATTATTATTATTATTATTATTTCATTTATGGTGTAGACTCATTTCTTTTCGGGTCTCACTAGAGACCCACAGTCAGACTTCATGACATTTTCCACTAAGCATTTTTGTAAAAAGACAAAAAAAAAAACAAAAAAAAAATACTAAGATCACACACATTTCACATAGAAAAAGATCTTCCTTATGTGTGAGCTATACTTGTGAGTACAATTTTTTGTATTTCTTTAAGGCTACTAGGAATCCGTTCAATGAGTCCATCGGAACCTTTTCCAATTAATCCGAGGGCTCCAACCACAACTGGAATTATTGAGGTCCCCCCCCATGTGACACATTTTTGAGATTTCCACTTCATGATCCTTACATTTTGATAATTTTTGAAGATCTTCAAAGATACATTACAATCTGCAGGTACTGCTATGTCAATAAGAAAGCACATTCTGTCTTAGTTGTTTTTTTTCTGGGCGATTAGACTTGTTTCTTCGTTTTGTGTGCGTACGTACGCGCTCGCGCGTGTGTGTGTGATAAAATTGTTATAGGTCAAATGTCTGTAACCGTGTCTGGGAAATGTTCATACCAGTTTCTTGCAATTTCTCTTGCATAAATGTTGCATATTTTCCAGAGCAGATTCTATCATTCTATCATTCTGAGTTTTATATTCAGTGAGTGCTAACAGCGAGCGACCTGATACAAGATGGTCAATTGTTTCTGGATATTTATCACCGAATCTTCATTTCCGGTTAATAAAATTTTTCAGCATGTGTACTACGCAATTTCTACTTAGCAATCATTGGTCCTGTTTGTCAAGAATAAAAACCTTCAGTTTCAGCTTTTAACCACGCACTGCATAAACACTGATGGGTGCGGGGATTTGTCTACATCAGCTGTTTGGTGCGGCCAGATTATTGACCATGAAGAGGCTTGTCTTGCCATCGTTTCTGCATTTTGCACATTTTTATTATAATAATTCTGCTTGTTCCTTCTTTAGTTACTTAGTTCATCCGTCCGTTACGCCACTTACTCTCTATACGAGCTTTTCCTTCCCCTCTATCTTTTTAAACGCTACTCTCCTCAGTCTTTATCTCACCTTTGCCAATCTAAAGAGTAGTAAAGAGTGAGAGAGTACAAGGAGAGAGCCTATAGCATTACCGTATCAGTATCAGCTTAAGCTGGTGGTTGTAGCAGTAATTATATGTGTTTATATGTGTATGTATTGTACAATATAGTAAAAATAGGTAGGTTTCTTATTGTATCCCGCGACCTAATAACAAAATTTCTGGCCTCTACACCCTTGGCCATTACTCAGTTGGTCTTTTCTGTTTACAATGGACACAGGTGCCATGACTTAGTAATAAATAAAAACATTTTCTCTTTCAAAATCTCTCGCAAAATAGCGTATAGTAGTTTGGTTATGGTCTGTGCATAGGCCGCTTAATATAAGATTACAGTAAAGTAGCTTCTATAGATAGATATTTTAATAAAATTACACTCTGTGTTATTGTTATTTTATTATCCAATACCTTTATGTTTGAAGACGTTACAATCATTTGTAGTGTGACAAAGTAAAATCTTTCCAGGAAATCATAATTATCCTCTAGTTATTATTATTGAGAGAGAGAGAGAGAGAGAGAGAGAGAGAGAGAAAGAGAGAGCAGTACACCAAAAACGTGACCCTGTAGCGGTGCAGCTGCACAAATGTTGAGAATGTCATTAACGGATCATGAGAGAAACGAAACAGAACGGGAACCAAAAAGAAAACCTGAAGTCTACATTGTTAATCTTTGAGAACACTTTAATCATAAGCTAATTGGATAACAATTTTCACATGTTATTATTATTACTATTGAGTGATAAAGCAACCCGTCAATAAAGTGACGCTGGGGTACGAAGCTCAGGATACCCGTTTTGACATTCAATCTTATAAGAGTATACCAGGCCTATGCAGTACAGCCAAATGATCGCGATATGGTAAGAGTACATAACCTTGCTGGTGGGGTGTAACTACAAATATTTTCAGCTCGGATAACCCAATCCGTTCAGACGGTAATAGTAATATTATTTGTTTCCTTATTAGGAAATATTCGGCATTTATTGACTGAATAGCCGGTGCTAATGGCTTTTTTCTTCACTCTCTGGTCATCGGGCTGGGATCAAAGTGTAGTATCTGGTCTCAGATACCCACTGCCTGCTCGCCGGCCGGGAAGCAATGACCAGCTAACACTAGCTTTTGACCATCTTTGACAAGCATGACTAGCTAAGACCAGATTTGTACCCAGTTACCGCATAAGCGGGGGCTGGGTAATCATTGGTCAATGGCCTGAGCGTACGCGCTCAGGTTCCCCACGTTAAAAACTGACCTTGTGTCACAACTCGCTCCAGTGGGGGAGTAGGGTAAATATCAAGTGTAGTATCTGCTGTTTTTTTGTTTTTTTTGTTTTGTTTTTTTTTTTTGGTCTCGAACATTAATGGTAACATCAACCATTTTCCTTATAAGAAAATGTACGACTGTCGATTGAAATTCATAAAACAATATTTCAGGAAAATAGATTTCTGTAGTCAACGAACTGCTATTGCTCTATCCAGTATTGATGGGTGGTCCTTCCTAATTTTGTGTTCGATGTAATGTAATTATATCATTATTTCCTGTTCATATTGTGTGTGCTATCCATTTTATTAGTTGCAGCTGTTGAAAATCCTCCGGTGATCTGTTTTCTGTTATTTGCTACGTTTCTTTGTGATTCTGTAGCACTAGTCTACGAAGCTCAAAGCAGGATAATACTCGCTAAGAGCTACAGGTTTTCTTCGCTCAAGCCATTTTAAAACTTTGACGTTTATATACAGCTGATAATTTATATATGTCTGAATGAATATATCTAAATTATCGTAGGATGCGCGTTGTGGTGTAGTGGATATCGGCTTGGAACGAGAAATCGGAGAGCCGAGTTCGAATTCCGGTTGAATTACTTGCAAACATTTAAAAGTAAATACCCTTGGGAAAGGTATTAATCCATCTCTTCCCTCTAGTTATGGGTTAAATAACAGGACATATTGGGTTCTATAGCCTTGGTCGGCAAACAGTCTACCGCAGAAAGCAATGTCAACCTACTGCGGGATAATCTTCTGCCCAGTCAGTGATGTCTCTTTCGAGACATGATCGCCCAAGCGTTTATCACGTACGGCACTTAACTGACTGAATGAACAAAGAAAGACGACAAAGAGTCAAAAGTTACTTAGAACAATAAAAAGACAAGAATTTGTGGGGAGTCATGACCGTACACGGGCTTAACTTTGGAATTCTCACCAATAGACATTTGTTATAAGAAGTCAACATTTCTTGTAAAGTCATGTTTCTTGTTAATAGCAGGTTCTCTTGGATCAGTTTTTTTTTTAATGGCATGTCGATCATAATTCTGTGGTTAGTCAGTCAGTTAAGCGTCATGCGTGATAAACGCTTTGGCAATCTTGTCTCAAAAGATTGGGCAGAAGATTTTCCCCTAGTAGGTTGCCATTACTTTCTGCAGTAAACTGGTTGCCAACCAAGGCTATCGAACTCAATCTGTTCTGCTATTTGATCTATAGTTGAAGGGAGAAGCGACGGATTAATACTTTTCCCAAGGGTAAGTGAATGCAACGAATTCAACTGGAATTCGAACTCGGCTCTCCGATTTCTCGTTCCGAGTCAATATCCACTGCACCAAAACGTGTTGTTTGAGAAAATAGTTTTTGTTCATGCAACTGTTTGAATGTTAGAAAAGTATTTATCGATCTTTACTCCAAAATATATTTCATGTAAAGTCTATGGTATAACTTCTTCTTCTATGTGACCTGTCCCATCAGGAGGTTGGTGATTATGGCCCTCTACAATTTCCTGTCGTTTGTAGCTCTTAGTCAGTCAGTCAAGTGCCATACGTGAAACACACTTGGGCGATCATGTCTCGAAAGAGACATGACAGACTGGGCAGAAGATTATCCCGCAGTAGATTGCCATTGCTTTCTGCGGTAGATTGGTTACCAGCCAAGCTATAGAACCCAATCTTTCCTGTTATTTCGCCCATAACTGGAAGGAAGAGATGGATTAATACCTTTTCCAAGGGTATTTGCGCGTAAGTGAATGCAATGAATTCAACTGGAATTTGAACTTGGCTCCTCGATTTCTCGTTCCGAGCTGATATCCACTGCACCACAATGCACATCCGCGTAGCTCTTAGTACATTATGTATTTCTGTCATTTTCTCCCATCCATTTACACAAGTTTGTTCGGTAGGTTATGCGCTGCTTTACTCAGTTCCAGTTGCCTTCAATATTTCTTGTGAGAATCAAACTTTCCTCATAATCACGCGGTTCACACTCCACCCACATCTATTGAACAGGTGAAGAGGCTTATCCCTTGTTTCCTGTTCAGGTTGTGGTTTCCGGTTTTTCTCTTCTCCAATCTTTTCACTCTTACGTAGCCCCCTGCGCATCAGTGGCGTTTTCGCCTTGCTTGGGGTGATATGATTTAAAAAAAAAATAATAAAATTATATGCTACTGAAATTTCAACTCTAATTGTAAAACATCTTTTCAAGTCTTTTTCATTTTCATTTTCTCTAAAAAACAAGTATATTATTATTATTATTATTATTATTATCATCATCATATTTATTATTATTATTATTATTATTATTATTATTATTATTATTATTATTATTTCACAACTAAATATTATTAGCACAAACTAAATTATTAAGCAATTACATTATCTAAACTTATTTATAAATGGAACTTTGTCTCTGCGTGTGTGTGTGTGTGTGTCCGTTTCCTATAGACTCCGAAACGGCTGAACCAATTTTCTTGAAAATTTACACAGTTATATTATAAGCGTCTACGAGTGTTCTTAGCTAGGTTTTGTGCCGAAGTACCCCCGATAAATATCGAAAATCAATAATCGAAAAAATCGGGTTATAGAAGGAGTGGTCCGATTTTAATCAAATTTGATACACTCATAGACAAAGACACAAGAAACGATATTCAGAAGTTTCAAGTTCTTACAATTGTGCAGAAAATCGATAATATATATATATATATATATATATTAAAGGCAAGATATTTGTGTGTATGTCTGTTTATCTGCCTGTATGTCTGTATTTTTTTCAGCCCTTTTATTTTAGTTTTTGCTTCGGGTTTGGCTCTAAGTAGGTATAATTGCAGTTCTTAGTCTCAGCCATGATACCATTTACTCACAGGACTTATTTAGCCTTCAAAATTCAGTTTACGACGAAAAAAACTTATTTGATATCGATACCAGGAAATCAAAATTTGACTTACATCCATTCATTTTTCTTTCAGTCTACGGTTTCGCTTTAACTGGAAACAACTATTGCTTTTTAGTCTTTCATGCCAACGTCCAAAGAGTCTGAGCTCCAGGACCATGGATTAGTTTTAAAGCTTTCATTACACCCGAGCAACGTCAGACTATACTGCTAGTTACAGGTAAAAAAAATCAGACACATCCATGTTTAGAGCGAAAACGACCAGCAAAATAAAAAAAAATGTGAAGATAGCCAAGTAGAGGATGGAACTCTCGTGTTACTCATTCGACGTAACACACTGCCCCGGTAAAGAAAACGCATCTGTGAACGCCTTCTCGTATATAGAGGTCGGCTGCTAGTAAAGAAAAGTTATTGAAATTATATAGAGAGTTGTACCTTTCAGGTGTCACACGCATGATCTACATGATGAAATCAGAAACCTTCTGTTGGGGCACCTTCCCTATTACTATAAAGATGAACTCTTCCACAGACTATTTATAGCAGTAGTCATACTACTACAAGGAAAGGACTACAGTGTATTGAAGGAGATCTAGTCCTGAGGTTATCGCATTGCTAAGTCTCACGTCTCGTTATTATCTCGCATTCTCTCGTATTCAACTAACCGTATTGTTACGACGTTATACTAACCTTCTATGTACATTGACGAATATTCACAGTTTTCTTTCGCGATATTCTTTCCAAATGTAACCTCTACGACTGCTATACAAGCACTTTTTGCTGTCTTCGGTCTGTCAACGTATATTCATTCGGACAAAGGGGCTTCATTTATGTCTAAATGCGTACAGCGATTCCTAAAAGAGCAAGGAATAAACGTAAGTAGAATAACACTATATAACACTCAGGGCAATGGCCAGTGCGTGATGTATAATGGAATAATCGGGGAAACTGTTGAATTGTCAGCTGCTAACAAAGGGGCAACCGTAGAGAGTTGGGAATAATTACTCTCAGAGGCACTGCATGCTATTAGAACGCTGCCATGCACCGCCATTAAGGCAACGCTCTATGAACGATTCCTCCTGTTTCCAAGAAGTTCGACTGGAGCGTCTCTACAGTCTTGGCTCTCAAAACTGAGAATTACTAGAAAGATACACGTGACTAAATAAAAACGAACTAGTGGTTTGTTTGCTTGTTTTTTAGGCTTAACGACCTATCAATACTTATGGGATCATTTTAAGGTCATAACCAGTGATTTTTGGGTAAGCTTATTTTATTTTTTACAACGTTTTTCTTTTCACGATTCATTGGGATTTGTTTTTAAGAGCAGGGTCCCCAAGTCCTACCCTTGTTATTTAACTGGAGGGAATGGACGGATTAATACCTTTCCCAAGGGTACCAGTGCTTAAGTGAATGCAGGGTATTCAACTGGAATTCGAACTCGGCTCACCGATTTCTCTTTCCGAGCCGATATCCACTGCACCACAACGCACATCCGTCACTATACGCTTACAGCACCTGGTATTCCCAAGCGGTCACACATCTAAGTAGTAACCAGGCTCAACGTTGCTTAACTTCGGTGATCGAGCGAGAACCGGTGTATTCAACGTGATAGGCCGTAAGCCTGAACTAGTGGCAGATCAAGTGGAGCTACTAGATGCCAACCCCATCATGTGTGTGTCCGTTACATGGATGGACGGGAAGACACAGTCTCACTAAGCGACTTGGCTCGAGCAGGGAACGAATCGGAACAGACAGGTGTAAGCGAGGACTGTACTTGGAACACTTCAACGGATTTTGAAGAGACAGACAGAAACATAATCTTCTTCTGAAGATTATCAGGAACTCTTAAGCTCTGATCCCTCGGGTAGCGACGAACGGATTTCTCTGAAGAAAACAGACCCACCTCCCGATACTTCAGAAAACGAGCGCAAGTCACTCGTAGACTACAAAAACGAAGCAAGATTAAATCCATTTCGAGCAAAAACGAGGAAGAACCTTATCATGCTTTTGGTAATCAGCCACGGCCTCGCAGACAGCAAAGAATGACCGTTCAGTTCATGGATATCTTTTCTCTGTACGAACAAGATAGGGGAGAATGTGACTGATTCATTTCTCTTATTAACCGATCTGTCCTGAATACTTATGTTCAGAAAAGATCTGCTTGTATTCAGAATTCATTAAAGCTTTGATCTTGTTAGACTATCTGCCTGCAAGCAGAGAGTTACCTAGACGAGGCAGTGCCAAAAGGTAGAATCTCGTCTGGGAAAAATAGACAAGGGCCCAACCACGCGTATGCGAGGTCTACGGGGAAATTTTGCCCGCTTGTACGCGCTTGGAAATTTCCCACGTTAAATATCGACTACATCCTGCTTTTGTTGCTAACCGATTGGAACTCATTTATTTGTGTTTGAAAAAATGTTATATTTTAATTTAAGTTCATCTCTTAATTTTTACGTTTTTGTGGAGTTATTGTGGCGAGATCTTCATCGCCAAGTTGTTGTTGCCTGTTTGGGCCAGGAAAAAAGACTCGGAAACAAGAAAGTAGGTTCAAACAGTGTATTAGAATAACAGAACATATATACAATAACGAGTGTTAGTAATCAGCAAATAGAAGTGTTAGTCCGAACGGTATAGTACGCTGCGTCTCGACTGTCTTTTGACTGCGTCACAGCTGCGTCCCCGAAATTCACACCGGTTATTACTTATAGCAGGCGGAAGAATCCATTCCACGTAGAAGGGTACCATAGCATTTACTGTTTTTTTTTCTTCATCCTCCTCGTCTTTTTTATTTTTGTTACTAGTGTAACATCTAGTTTCACTAGTCTATAGATTTATTTTTGTGTATATTGTATTTCAGTTGTCAATGTTTTTATTTTTCAGCCCCCGTCCGTAAACTTTTTTTTTACATCTTCTCTTTTTGCTTAATTTTTTCGGTTTTCATTTTTTTTACGTGTTACTTTATTGTTTAATTCGTTTGTTTTTATTTCGTGTTACGTCGGCCATTTTGTTTAACTAGTAAACATCTTTACACATACCTTTTTTTATAAAGGTTTCTTTTGTAGCATTTGTTTCCTATTTTGTTTATTTTACTGGTATTAATTTTTAAAAGCTCTTTTAGTTAGAGCTAGGCTGAAAAGATTATATCAGGAAAAAACGAATATGGCCGCTGAACTACGTGTATAGAAAGTTAGAAATTCATCCAATAGACATATCGCGTGCGTCACATTGCCGGATAAGCACACTCTATCTACAAATGGGAGTATCATCATTTATCCATCATACTCAATGGTGCATAGGGCAGCAACTTTTTATTGCTGTTTCTGTAACAAACTATTTTTTTTTTTTTTTTTTACGGGGCAGTGTTGTTTGTTGTTAACCCTGCACCCAACCCCCAAGGACCGATGGACTATTCTTGATCCTTACGTTTACAACACCTGGTATTCCCAAATGGTCACCCATTTAAGTACTGACCAGGCTCGATGTTGCTTAACTTTGGTGATCGAACAGAACCGGTGTATTCAACAAGATATAGCCGTAGACACAAATGGGAGTATATGCGAGGCTTTTCGTGAATACATTCCGGATCTGTTCCCCAGTAAGCCCGGTCTGAGTCATGCGCATTTGTCTGCAGTTTTCCGTCACGAAGCGACTGAAGCGACTGGGTGCGAGGGTTCCGTTACAGAGTCTAAGATCTGGGAAGTGCTGAAGGTGGTTGACCGGAACAAAACTTCGGTTTTAAATGGTCTTCTTTATGAACTGTACTTGAGAGAATTGCCCGTCTTTGTTCCTTTACTGACACTAAGTTAGAACAACTGGATGAAGCAGGAGTTTATAACTCAACGATTCAGTGATCAAGTTACTAAGTAAAAAGAATGGTTGTAACGGGATAGGTAACGTCCGGCCTTTGACTATGTTAAATACAGAGTTGAAGATTTTAGCCACGGTCTTAGCCAACCGTTTGCAGGCTGTTCTATCTAATCTGATTGGCTCTGAGCAGACTTGTGTTATGAAGGGTAATACCTGGGAAGAGTTCTAACAGAAGACGGAAAGTGCGGCACGGAGATCCGAAGGCGAATTGGCATGGCAAAGAAAGCATTCCAGAAGTTGAGTAAAGTATTAAGAAACAAGACAATTTCGTTAGAAACAAAGAAGAGAGTACTGGATTGCTATATGATGTCAGCTCTTCAATATGGCACTGAATGCTGAACAATCTTTTCAAAGATGAAGGAAAAACTTGAAGCAACAGAAATGTGGTTCTACAGGATACTGCGAATATCATAGATCGAGCATGTGAGCAATGATGAGGTTTTGGAAATGATGGAAACGAAAAGGAAATTAATACTGAGCACCAGGAAGAGACAACTAAAGTTCCTGGGATATGCAATGAGGAAGGGGGGCTTAGAGAACCTGATACTAACAGACCAGATCGAGGGAAAAAAGAGACAGGGGAAAACAGCGGATAACATATTTGAAGGACCTGATCAGGTGGATTACAGAACGAGGGTTGCATGGTGCAACAGGAGAAAGCGTGCTAAGAGCCACAAGGGATAGGGAGATGTGGAAAGCCATGATCGCCTACGTCCTGAAACGACATGGCACATAAAAGGAGGACTATTCAGGACAACCTTCACTTGGTACGCTTGATCATCGAGTTAGTCGACTGTGACGCTGCACTGATCAATTTAGATTAGTCCAAGGCATTAGATAGGGTTGAACATCATTTTCTGGAAGCTGTTTTTCGGCTGCTGGTTTCGGGCCGTACTTTAACGCTTGGATCCGACTTCTGTCCACGCCCCCACCCGGGTGCGCTGATGGAAAAGAATGTTTACAATCGGAACCTTTCGTGTTGTCCGCTCCGTTCATCAAGGTTGTCCGCTTTCGTCTTTGCTTTACTTTCTTACGTTGGAGTCTTTCCTTCGCAAGTTAAAGGTAAATCTGACCCTATGCGGAATCTCCTTACCTAGTGCCGCCAAGTACTCCACCTATGCAGATGAAGTTTCAGTTTTTGTGTAGTGCTGAGCTGATATTGACGAAGTCGGCAAAAACATCGGAAAGTGCGAGACGGTGACAGAGGTCAAGATCAATCGCGATAACTGAGGCGGAAGTATGTGTTTCGCAAATCTACCAAAGTCTCTTTTACCGACGCTCTGTGATTCCACTTCTGTATGCCATACTAATGCAATTGGTCAGAGTTTTGATCTCCTTGATGTTACCGACACCCTTCTGAATTGCGGCCTGGGTATACCTAGCGTTGAGATTCGTCAATATACGTTTTGCATCGCGTTCCTAGATCCGATTGGAATGGCAAATTTTGGAATGAAGACCCCAGCAAGAACTCCCCGTCCCTGAGAAGTATACACTCGTGCGAGGAGGAGACCCACGTTTTACCTCGAAGACGAATGCTCCTTTTAGCGTTAATACCGGTTAGCACTCAAGTT
This sequence comes from Ascarosepion bandense, assembly GCA_037127315.1. Taxonomy (NCBI): domain Eukaryota; kingdom Metazoa; phylum Mollusca; class Cephalopoda; order Sepiida; family Sepiidae; genus Ascarosepion; species Ascarosepion bandense. Next base: position 2,454,283 of record JBBBDQ010001384.1, on the reverse strand, counting down.
CCTCTTACGAGCGACTGATGCGCTATCTGGTGTTCAGACGTTGTCCCGTAAGGTATTATATCAGGTGTTAGTGAGGGGATCCGTTCGGTGTGGTCTGATCAGTGAGCTCAGTTTAACAAAGCAATAACGATGAGACATCACTCACCTGGCTGATAATGCAAAAGCTTTTTTTAGTACTAGTAGTACTAAGATTTTCTAGCATAGAGTAGTTAGGTATTAGATTTTTTAGGGTATTAAACCCTTTTGTTGTCTCTATATTACTACTACTGCCACTAAATTATTCTTTTGTTAATGATTTTATCGCCTCAAATGATTCATCGAAATTTCCTGTAGTAAAGGATAATTTGTACCTGTTACATAAACAATTTCTTTTTTAAAAGTACTTGGCAATTTAGTAAATATGATAAAACTTAAATATTTGTCGCCAGTTGAACCTTTCCACGAAAAAAATCAAGGTTAAAGGCATTCTTTAATTTACATACGTCTGCTTTTACCTTGGTGATGTTGTAGTGGATAACAAATTAATTAAAATCAACTTTCTTCTTCACTTTTACAAAAATTCACAACGACGTGTGAAATCCTGGTTTTCCCAAATAGAAAAAAGAGTGACCATGTGCTTAACGAAAAAGTTGAAACCAGATTTCGCAAGTCTGTTAAAATGATTTTTGACCAATAGGAACGACTTGTAAGATTTGGAAGAACTTGGCGATCCAGTGTGAAATTCAAAAGGACTATATATATATATATATATATATATATATATATATATATATGACCTCGGCGTTAGTCAAGAGTCAGAGAGTTGGGAGCAGCGAGAGACACCGCTAAAATGTAACAAGAGAAGCTTCAGGTCAACTCGGACATTGTCCTCTTTCTCTTTCTCCTTATCTATTTCAAAAATTACTACTACGAACATTTTGTACGAATTTTTGATACCCTTAACTTTCTCATTGAGCATGAACTCTACGCTTAATCTTTTGAAAATGTTTCTAATTGAACATGAACTTCTACAACTTGTGTTATTCTTTCCTTTTAATAAATTTCTATTTTAAAATGCAAAATGTATATTTTATTCTTCTTCCGCTATTCCACACAATTCCACATATTCCAACCTGTCGACAACCAACCTTCTGATGATTATAACTCTGCATAAATCCTGTAAGCTGTGGGGAGTTCGGTTAAGTCTGACACAAGGCCGAATCAATTAAACATTAACCAGCTCCCTACGGCTACAATATAATGCTTACAAGATACTAAATTGGCATCATATGCATGGGTTTCCTCATTGATCTGCTTGAATATTTCTTTTTGTCTGTTAAATTCTTCATTTAAAAAAATCAATAGCTAAATCATAATTCTCAGCATCAATTGTAAAGTGGTGAATTATTTCTGTTGCGTGGCCCGTTAAACGTGCTTTTAAGAGTTGTAATTTTATTCGATTCGAGTCCATGTTAATTACATAGTTCTCGAATTGGGCCATGAAGTTTTTTAAATGCGAATTTATTTTCTTGGCCGTGTTTTTTTTTTTTTTCACGAAAAAAAAAAAGGGAAATATGACTTTGGAGCCCAGTGCATCAGGAAAGCCTACAGAACCGACATTTTTCTCGTTATTAACTTCATCGATTTCCCTTTCATTCAACATTCGGTCTGAGTGAGATCCATGCATACACCACTTTCAAATTCTACATCCGTCAGAATATCTTCCCTGCATAGACTTTCATCTATTTTTTATCGTTATACAGGTTATTTGATTGTTTTTGTTTTGTATGTTGTCAAAACATTTAACAATAATTTTTACGTAAAAAAAAGAAATCCTTACACGAACTCTACTCAATCTTTAAGCTGTCCAAATTGGTTTGAAATTTAATTTGATTTGATTCCGTGTAGGAGTTAAGGAGCTTGTAGCGGATAAGAAATTAATTAAAATCAACTCCCTTCTTCACTTTTACAAAAATTCACAACGACGTGTGAAATCCTGGTTTTTTCCCAAATAAAAAATGGATTGTACATATGCTTTAAGAAAAAGTCGAAATCAGATTTTGCAAATAGGTGTTAAAATGATTTTTGATGAATGGGAGCGACTCGACTCGCAAGTCCAAAAGGAACTTCGCGAGTATGTGCGAAAAATCTAGATTACAATAAAAGGACTTCATCAACGTCAGTCGAGTTAGTCAGATATAAGCAGCGATAAAGACAACACTAAAATGTAACTTTCAACTTCAAGCGACTCGGACATGGTCTTCTTTCTCTTTCTCCTTATCTATTTCAACAATTACTACTAGAACATTTTGTACGAACTCTACCCTTAAAGCTTTAATGTTTCTAATTGAAAATTAACTTCTACAACTTGTGTTATTCTTTCCTATTATTAAATTTCTATTTTAAAATGCAAAATGTATATTTTATTCTTCTTTCGCTATTCCAGACAATTCCACATATTCCAACCTGCCGACAGCCAACCTTCTGATAATTCTGCATAAAACTTGTAAGCTGTGGGGAGTTCGGTTAAGTCTAACACAAGGCCAAAGCAAAGAAACATTAACCAGCTACCTACGCTTCAAGCTAAATTCACACATTTTTTATTTAATAATTGAGTTGTTATTATTATTATTATACATTTATTGGCCAGAACTGTATGAAACTCGTGAAGTTGTGCCTTTTGAAAACGTTACTGCTATTTGAATTACCCAAATAAACAGCCGCAGTTCCGTTTTCTAAATAATTGAACTGTTGTAAAGTGTAACACATTCAGCAATTTAACTAAGGGAATTTTTTATTTGGCAACAAATACTACGAAAAAATAGTACAAACAGATGTTTGAGGTAGCATTTAATTTATATGGCTATACAACAAAGATCGATGACACTAGCCGAATTTAAGAAGAATCGATAAATCTATTTTATTCTTAACACCCAAAATTGAAAGAATTACACAAATTAAGTGCACTGTGTACCAAATAATGGCCAATAAAATCCATGTAAATATAATCAATGCAAATGAAATATGCCCTTTTATAATAAAAATTATAATCCTGCATAAGGTCCCCAGAAAATAAAACTACCTATAAAATTTAGAAAAGAAGAAAATACTTCTGTGAATAGTTTTCAAAGAATTGGTACAATCTTCACAGAAAAGTTCATGCTAACAGCAAAGAACAATCACAACAGCCGAATACTTGATGTGGGAGCGATTTTGATGTTCTTTCTAATTGTAGTTTGACGGTTATCAAATTTCTTCTGTATTGTTCTTTTTTTTTTCTGGACAGCAGCAACCTGGGTTTCAACTGAAGATGTTCCTCGACACCTTTGAAATTAATTCCAAGGCCATCTTTAATTACCTAATGTAGGTTCCAAATTCCCTTCTCGGAATTTGGAGGGAAACCTTTTGATTCGTTCTGAACTAAAATATATATCGAAATGTAACAAAAATATTTTTTAATTAAAAAATTAAGCAAAAGCTCAACGCAGCATCTGCTTTCTCTCAGAAAACAGACGACACACGCTCAAGCAGTTTAAATTTCTTATAACTCAGCAAAGCCGGTATTTTATACAGGGAAATGAAGAAAAATATTATTTTTGCGATGTATGTGTTTCGAAGTCAATAGTAAATTTAAAGTGGGTGTCTCCGGAGATTTGCTAAGAAGAGAGCATACATTAAAATTAATAGAGGAAAGGTTTTTATCGTCAAAGCATTTATGTAGGTAATTCCACTAAATCGCTGAAAAAAAGGCATAATATGAAGAAAAAAGATCCCAAACTTAAAAACGAACGTTTTCCATCAAAATGTTTGTTACTATAAAGAAAAAAGATCAAAGTATTTTTAATTATTTTTTTAAAATGTTTAACCTTTTCTAACACGCTCGACATTTTGGTAAAAATCTTGTTTTTATTTTAGTTAGCAGGGGAGCCAAATCATTACGAAAGTTTACAATGGAAAACATAATATTGCATTTCACTTTCTTTTTTTTCTTTTTTTCGGTTAAAAACATTAATTTAGAAATTCTTGCAAAAATCAGATAATTGTTGAATTTTAATATAACTTTCAGAATTTATTCACAAATCAATGATATTATTTTTCAAATCATTATTTTTTTAAATATTGCTAATTTTTTTTTTACATCTGTTACCCCTCACCTACTCCACGTAAATTTATGAAATTCAAGAAATTAATTTCTGTAACCAAAATTGGTTTCATTAGTTAAACGTAGAACTCATTGGGCAATGTAAATCATCTATTATTTTTTAAAACCATTTGGCCCCTTTTATCGAAAATCTACTCCGAATAGTTAAATAAAAATGCAACAAAACTGTGACATTATTTAATTAGATAAGCTTTTATTTGCTTTAATAAATAATATAAATTTCAGACATTATGGTCTGAAGGGGAAAAAATCGATTAGTAATGAAATTTTAAAAGAATTGTTTTCATTTTTGTTTTTTGTTTTTTTAAATTATAATCATTTATAAAGTTTCAAAAACATTTTAAAAAATATTTCCAAAACTTTAGTTGGTAGGTTATAAAGTGAAGACTATATTTACTAATCGAAAATTGAAAAGTCTAGTACAAATCATCTAGCTGTCGCATTTTTAAAATAGTTTTCATTTGTTTTTTTGTGTGTGTATTTGAATTTTCTTTTGTATGGTAATTTCTATGTGTACATTAAAATGTCATATTTTTCACGGTTTCTTCTCCTAACTGGAAAAAAAAATTGGTACAATTATGTCACTTGTGATAGACCTATTATCTGTCATCTGTCAATCTGTCAACACATTTCAAATACGACGGGCCGATCAAAAGGTTCAACTTTGTGATTAAGAAAATGTTTTATTCTAAATTTCAAGTTATAAATAAGTAATACTTATGTAAATCAGATTAATTTAGCATAACATTTGCTGTTTTTTCAAAAATAATGTGACACGGATATATATTTTCATTTTTGCAAGATTTTTAAAACTGAAAATTAACTTTTGTTTACAAATGCGTCAATCGCTCAAAAATGACCAAAAAATATTAAAATTAAATAAATCTCAAAATTTTAGATTCCCATCAACATAATTTCTGTTTGAAATACACCAGAGTATTTTGCTTAATGGAAATAGTAAATTTAATGAGCTAGCTTTCAATTAAAACTAAAATAAAAGTTTCAAGCAAACTTTTATTTATTTTTAAAACGTCATTTTAAAAGTTAGTTATCAAAAATAAGTGAAGGTAACTATCTTTATGTTATTGTTAGGAGGAACGACCAAAGGATTTTTTGAATATTGAATTGAAATTAATTTTTGAGCCGCTTAATGTTTACATTAGTTTAAAGACAGAATGCTTTAAAGAATTTAAAACATCACTCACTATTACTTTTTGTAAAATAGGAACACTCGTTACCGAAAATCTGAACTGAATCGTAAATTAAAACAAATAAAGTGCGATAGACCTGGAATGTTATTTTTTTGAAAAAACTTTTAATTGTTTTATGAATATGATTACAGACTCTAATGTCTTAATAAAAAAAACTGAACTTTTTCGATGAATAATGAGTTTTCGCAGGAATTGTTTTAATCTTTTTGAGATTTTAATTAGAATAATTTGTACGTTTTGGCGTCGTTTAAAAATCTATATTAAATTGTACAGGTTAGGTGACATGGTTAAGTATATTTGCTGACCATAAATTGTTGTAGAATGGCTGACATCCCTGCAACATGCTCAATTATGGAATGGTCCATGGATTGAAATGGTCTATGGATTGAAATGGTCTATTTACGTAAATAATAGTAACTTTTGAAGCGTAATATTCGAGTGTTATTCGAACTGATTACTTTGGCGAATATTGCGATCTCAACACCTCCTCTCTGTATTGTAAGTTCTGTCTTGTCTGTCATTGTAACTATTGTACTGTTCTGTGTATATCCGTTTAGCACCGAATATGGTGCTGAATAATACCGCACTTTTCTGTGTATCGTATCCACCTCGGCGAAATGAAAAGACTTGGTACAATTCACCAAACATCATTATTTAGAGAGAATTTTGAAATTTCATTTTATTTGCAAAAAGAGCGAGAACTCTAGTAGATTTAAGGCCAGGGTGCCAAAGAAAAGCCATGACTGGGATACAGAATTCCTTCAAATATAATTCATATTTAAAGTAAAAAAAAAAAATCCTTCATACTTAGTCGTTTAGGGTTTTGTTGAAATTTATGAGGCGATTGAGCGTGCCTTTTCTGTTGGTTGATTGTTAAATATATCATTCATTCCTCCTGACATTCCCTATGTCTAACATTCATTCCTCCTGACATTCCCTATGTCTAATCACTCCTTCTCTTTACCTTCCCCTATGTAGCCCCATGCGCAATAGTGGCAGTGGAATGCCTTGCTTGGGGTGAGATGATTAAAAAAAAATATCTGAACTTTAATGCCACTGTGGTAAAATCGGTTTTGGTTTAATAACTGAATAAATAATAGTCGTGGACCAGTTGAACATCAACAAGGAATTCTGGGCCACCAATTTGGTGGGTTCTCATAGTGTGTCGATATGGTGTTCGTTATCCTGTAAAGTTGCCACCAGGTGAGGTGTTTTTGAGACACGAAAAAGGAAATGGAAATAAATGACTAGCAGGAGATCCGTCTAGTGGGGTATGCAAATATTGGTTTTGAAGAATTGGTAATTAAGAAAGATTACAAGAACATATCTTTTTTTTACTTCTATCGAACCAATTAAATTATCATGAAAATCCTTAATTGCAATGGAACCAATGGCGATATCATGCCTTCTTCGCTCTACTTATGATCTCTTATCAAATGCGACCAACCTAAAATGATGGGGATATACCAATTCGGACCTGTGCTTGTCGTGTAAAAGTGATCGGGGTACTTTGCGCCACGTACTATCTGCATGTCCACAATCGCTTCAGATGTACATATGGCGACATAACAAGGTGTTAGAGGTGATAATAGATTTGTTAAGAGCACAATGTGAGACAGCAAACAAGCAATCTATAACAGCCAAGGAACCCATAATTCATTTTCTCAATGAAGGTGAATGTCCTGTGAAGAAGCAAAATCCTAACATGAAACTACTGAACGGAGCTAGTGACTGGAAAGTTTCAGCAGATCTCAAGGCAGCTCTACAATTTCCAGTTCACATTATTCAAACAGAAAAGCGACCGGACATTGTAGCATGGTCCGATTCAAAGAAGAGTGTTCTTCTCATAGAATTGACTGTTCCCTGGGAAGAAAACCGGGAGGAAGCACACGAGCGGAAAAAAAAACCGTTACGAGACACTGCGTGCCGACTGCGTGGAAAAGGGTTGGATATGCCATTTGATCCCTATTGAGGTTGGTTGTCGTGGTTTTATAGGACACGCAGTCATTCCGTTTCTTTCAAAAATAGGAATTACTGGTCGCAGTTTGAAAGTTGCCTCAAATCGTCTTCAGACCGCGGCACAACATGCATCAAGTTGGATTTGGTCGAAAGCAAGAAGTTTTCAGCATGAAGAAAATACACGCGGAACTACCATTCCCGTATGATTACGTAAAAGTCGGTTACGGTAAACGCGTAATAATATCAACGGCCGAGATTAAACGCGTTTTTTATTTCAAATCACAAACTGCACACTAAAAATGAAAATTAACGTCCAATGTAGTCTCTGCTCTTATTTAATCTGGCGTATAGATAGATAGATAGATAGATAGATAGATAGATAGATAGATAGATAGATAGATAGATAGAATTCTCTTAATACCCTGTCCGGTGGCAAAAGCTGCTTGGTAGCGCCAGGAATGGCAGTACCGCCTTGAGCTACCGAAACTGTGTTATCACCCTGGTTGGCGGCTGATGGGGACAGGGTATCGCACGTGCTTTCACACGTTGTATGATAAAAATCATATCACCCCAAACAAGGCATTTTACTTCTACTGTTTTAAAAGGGGTTACATAGGAGGAAAGTTATGAGAAAGAGTGACAGGTTATAGAGGGTGTCAGAAAGTGGTTCAGGAAGGATTAATGTGGCCATAAAGTAAGGGATCAGTTTATATATTGATTGTAATGTGAAATTGATCCCCCACTTTATATCCACATTATAATAGTATAGAATTTTTTTTTATAATCATATCGCCCCAAGCAAAGTATTTTACTGCTAGTGTTTTGAAGGGGGTTACATAGGAGAAAAGTTATGAGAAAGTGTGACAGGTTATAGGGGTGTGAGGAAGTGGGTAAGAGAAGGATGAGAATACTGATGAGAGTGGAGTGGACGGAGAAAGGAGCATGAGAGAGAGAGAGGATGCAGGTTAGTGAGATAGGAGATGACTATTGACTTTACATTTAAATTCTTGGAGATCATAGTTGTCGGAAAAGCAAGTAAATGGAAGGGAATTCCACAGGCGGGAAGTGCGAGAAAAGAAGCTGATGGAGTAGAATGTGTTTACAATTTTCTTTGCTTGTCTAATGAAAGATTTTCAACGCTTATAAAAATAATGATGGTTCATGAGAATTTGGGTAAGAAGTTCCATTTGGATGTGGCCCTGTGCCAGGAGAGATCCAACAGAAAAATTAATCCAAATTAACCTTGCAGCATGAAGCCCCCTCAAATGTGAGTGAGCGTCGGAGTTACCAACTGTGGGGGCTTCATGCAGCAAGGTTAATTTGGTTTAAATTCTCTGTTGGATCTCACCTGGCACAAGGCTACTTCCAAAAGGAACTTCCTACCCAAATCCATACGAACCACCATTATTTTAAAAAGCGTTGAAAATCTTGGTAATAGTAGCTTAATACTAGTGGTATGGATTGTCTGGCTCTGGTGAATGAGCCATGAATTAAAGTGAGTGTTACGAAAACGATTTACGACGCATATTGAAGGGAGAAAATTGTCCAAGATCATATTGATAGTTAAAGATGCTAACGGAAACAAATAAATGTACAACTGAGAATATAGACAGGTGGTGATCAGTGATTTACTTTCATTGTGTTCATGGGAAAAAGGAATGAGAAAAAATACGAGAGTTTGAAACGGTAATGCTAAAATGTATTGAGAGTAAATGTTGGGTATGCGAAGATTCTAGGAAGAGAAGATTAGAGATTATACTGATAGGTCAATTTTAGTGCAAAAACTTCATGCTAATGATTTAAAAATAGCTGAATTAGATGGTTAGGGAACTTTTGAACAGAGATAAATAAAACAAAAAAATGAGAAGAGTAACTCTTGTAGAGCCAGAGGACGATAGATAAGCAGGTGACACACACGGAGGATGAAGTTTTGATGCGGTCACGGGTGCTGTCATGTGTATATAAGGGTCTCCGTGCGTGTGTGGTAATGGCGGTTGTTGTAGAGATTAAATTCTCAGGTGTTTTCACAATTACTGTTTACTTTAAGTTAGAAAATTTGATGAGAAGGATGCTGCGTATATCATTGATCGAGTATGTGAGCAATGACGAGGTTTTGGGAAGGATAAAAAAAAAAGGAAATTAATCATAAGAAAAAGACAGCTAAAGTTCCTGAGACATTTGATGTAGAAGGAAGGCTTGAAGAATCTGATACTCACAGGTCAGAGAAGGAAAAAGAGACAGGGGAAAGCAGTGGATAACATATTTGACGGGCCTGAGCAAGTGGATGGCTGAGCGGAATTTGGGTGGAGTAACAGGAGAGAGCGTACTAAGAGCCACCAGGGATGGGAAGACGTGGAAGGCAATGATTTCCTACGTCCTGAAGAGACATAGAAGAAGAAGAAGAAGAAGAAGAAGAAGAAGAAGAAGAAGAAGAAGAAGAAGAAGAAGATTAATATAAATAAGGAAATATAAACCGGTATATGGGTAATACGCAAACACTGAAAGAAAAGGAAGCTAATGTATCTGAGACTATGAAGACTGAATTTCAAGAATTCAGTAGTTTTGCTCAACAATATTTTAAATTAATGACAATTACTAATAAGGTAAGTCATATTAGCCAGTTCCTAATAACCCCGTTAGAGCAATTGGGCAGAACTATAGAAGGAATTATGTTATTAAAACCTGCAAAGAAAATTAATTCTAAGTAGTTTTTGAACAGATAAATTAAATGCAATAAAAGAAACGAACTCAGATTAAAAAGTCCATGATAAATGTTGTGGGATCTCCCCTTTGTATATGATAATGGGCTCGACTGAGTATACATATACTCGTTCCATAGAGATAACAGCAGTTAGCAGTGGAGAGTTGAGAGGAATCGTAGAGATCCGTTTGAGTTATCGGAGAGTACCAGAACTGATACGTAAGTTACCGAGAGATACCGAAGTTTCCCAGAGACTACCTCGTCAGAAGTCAGACTAACTCCTAACTCCACCCAGCTACAATAATATACACGGATATACTATTTCCAACGAATTCACTTGAAGACTTGTATATATTTATTCTTACTAATAGTATTGCTGGATTTACTAACCTGCGTTCAAGTTTGCATATTACGTTCACTATAACCTACTTTTCGATCTCAATATCTGTTTTTGTTGTTCATTATTTTGTGCGGTTCCTCACCCGGAATCCACAACAATAAACAGGTCAGCTACGCCGGGAACATTAGTATCTTTAGCAGTGATAAATCATCATTATTGGCGCTGAGAAGGTGTACGAAGATGACAATCCAACCGGCAAGTGTACTGGCATGTTTGCACGAAGGTGAAAGACTGTCACCATTCAATGTTCTTCACTAAAGAAGGTCAATTTTATCCGAGAGAAATTCAATCAACGAAAATAAAATTGGCACCTAATGAAAAAAAAAAAAATAATGCTCGCTTGAGGAAAATTAAACTCGCCTCGAAAAATAAACTGAATAGAAAAGATAAACTACGAAAATGAAAAACAAATGTCAACTAATGAACTTAAGTGGTAAGAGGTGGTGCGAGCTTCGATTAAAGATTAAAGCATACATATATATATATAGACATAATGGACAGGTATATCCAGGTGCATGATAACAGAGAAAAAACTTTTTGTTTTAATTTCTAGTGCATTTTTAGAGAATTTTTTTCATGAATGCTTTTAGCTTCACCAAATGGTAAATGTAGAGCCTTGGTGTCAATTACAAGTAAATGACAAAAGGGGTAAGAGAGTCACACTGGGACCTCAGAAGATTAATCAAACAAAAAACGAAAAAAGGAAGAGGAAAGAGACTGCTGACTGGATGATAATTGTTGAAATTCGCAGGAAAGTGGATTGAAAAGATGAGAACAAAAGTTAAAAGAGAAATGCATTTCAAAATAATAAATGAAATCCCAAACATTTCCAAGAAGAATTGAACACAAATTCAACTAGACGGAATTCAGTAAGATTTTGTAAAACTAAGACTACCAGTCCTTCCCCTCTTCCCGCTGATAGGTCAGAGGCCATTAATGTATTATCAAAGATGATAAATAAAAAACATATGTTGTCGACAAAGAAACCCGGGTGGTCACTGAAATAAAATTTACGATTCTTCTGAACAAAGAGCCAAGAAAAATATCTGATTTGAATCAGCCACCCAGAAGAAAAATATCTCTACAAAAATAGAGATTAGTTTGACTGGTTTGTCCATTTTAATTTCTGTGACATTCGTCAAAAATTTTTAAACATATATAAAACGACACCTGGCTGAGTCCAGCCAACCTTCCTTACCTTTGGTCGATTCCGCCCACGTTGTGTTTTTTATTCTCGGATCGTCAAATGCAGGGTCACTTGTCATCACCCGACTAGGTTAGCCCAGACAAGGGAGGGAACGGTATATAATGAAAAACCAGATTTAAGATTGCCACGGTGTATGTATATATATATATATATATATATATATACAAAACCAAAAGCAAGTGAAAGCTAAGTGACGCAAAAATATCAGTTAGCTGGGTTAGCTGGTATTTCAGTGGCACGATAATATTCGTGATCTATTATCTTCACAGGACGATGGTTTGTTCAATTTGCAGCTCGCCAAATTTGGACGGACCGTCCCTTGCAATATATCTGGTGGCAGGCTATTTCAGCTTAACCGCATCGATTGATCGCTGGCCCACTTCTCACTCATTTTCGTTTTCCACCCATCCCCCAGTTTTATTAAAAAGACACAAAACCGAGATGTTGCGGGTAGGCATGTGGTTTCTCTTTCAATGGTTCTCATTTCTTCAGTTTCTTTTTAGTTTAGCGTATTTAATATATATATATATATATATATATATATATATAAGGCATGTTATATTTATGGATTAAAGTGCTCAATATCAGAAATAGAGCGTACATAAATATAAAAGTTGACATTGTCGTCAAGACTCAAAGGTGACAGTTTGTTTCATGCTCAACGCGATCGACAGGCCCTGTTCGTTGTATTTTTTCTCTACTATTTATATATACAGTTTAGTTATGTTTCTGGGTAGTCTATTGTATTATTCTAACAGTTATTTTGGTGGGCGATAACGCTTGTGTTTAGAATTATTCTATGTGGTATTGAGTGGAAATAATTGTGGATCCGAATGCAGTTTTTTCCTCTTTATAGTGTTGTTAGTTTTATTGATTATTTTATTTTTAGTTATTAATGAGTGGAAATAATTATGAATCTGAATGCAGTTTTTTGCTCTTTATAGTGTTGTTAGTCTTACTGATTATTTTATTGTTGGTTGTTATTAATATGTGTGTGTGTGTGTGTGTGTGTGTGTGTGTGCGTGTGTGCAGACGTTAAAAATGTGTTATAAGTCAATAAACATTAATATTTCTCAATTTTAACTATTAATCTTGTTTGCAAGTCAATGAGCCCTGCATTTATTTCCATTTAAAGAATGAGTACATTTTTGTAGACACTCTGGGAAAATTATATATATATATATATATATATATAAATTTTATGCGAATCTATTACAAAGGGGATTTTTTTCATTTCACTTTTCTTAGTATATCGTCTATTATCACAATGTGGGTTATTTAATAACAAAAGTGATAAAAACATAAACAAAAAGAAAAAGATACTAAATAAACTCAGCTAGACTATAAACCGACAACAAATATTTTTTTAAATTAAATTTCAACGTCTTCTCTCATTCATGCGTATGTATAATCACATCAACGTAAACATCACTTTAGTCCGATGAAAGGACGAAACGCGTTACACGAAATATTTTCCACTTAAGGAATCCTTTCGGGCCAAAATAGTTTTGTACCAGATCGGTGTTTCCCTCTTTTGTTAAGGATGGTCTTTCCCACTTTCAAAGTAGTTCCATAGTATATAAGTTTAAATGTCAGTGCAACGTTGAATATGCGGGACGGACCAATCAGAAACTAGAGATTCCATTATACGGAGAATCTGTAATGTGATCGATCCCGACTTGGCAGCTCAGATACAGTCACTTTCTCACCGGCTTAATGTGGCTTCCCAGTATATCTTCTACAAACACTTTCACTGCTTCTGCTCCGATGAAATTAGCTCATTGATGCCCCCTATATATGAACTAACAGTATAGCCCGGCGTTGCTCGAGTGTAATGAAAGCTTTAAAATTAATCCATGGTGCTGGAGCTCAGACTCAGCCTAAAGAATATTTGTGTGAAGTTTGGTGAGAATTGGATAAAAATTGTGGATTTGTATAAAGGACATTCAGACAGATAAACAAACACACACACACAAACATCTTGCCTTATATATATATAATCGATTTTTTGCACTACTGTAAGAATTGCAACCTTGAAACTTCTGAATATCGTTTCTTAAGTCTTTGTCTATGAGTGTATCAAATTTAATTAAAATCGGACCACTCCTTCTATAACCCGATTTTTTGGATTATCGATTTTTTATATTTATCGGGGGTACCTCGACACAAAACCTAAGAACACTCGCAGACGCTTATAAAGACGCAGCTGTGTAAATTTTCAAGAAAATCGGTTCAGCCGTTTCGAAGTCTATAGGTAACAGACATACACACACACAGACAAAGTTCCATTTATAAATAAGTTTAGATTAAATTTACTAGGGTCACAAGATTAGCAAGTTATTGTTCGTTTTTGTTTTCCGCCAAAATTACGAATTTTCACTTTTCTCGTCATCAGACAGGGCCATTTTCTGACGCTTGTCAAGCGATAAGAAAATTATTTAAACATTTTCAAGAAATTAAAATGAAAATGTCTATGTCTCGTTAAAACAGAAACTGTTAATTTTATGAATTGTGAACAAGTCAGTCAGCTAAGTGCCATATGTGATAGACGCTTTGGGCGATCATCTCTCGAAAGAGACATGACTGACTGGACAGAAGATTATCCCGCAGTGGTTGCCATTGCTTTCTGCCTTGCAACTAAGGCTATAGAACCCAATCTGTCCTGTTATTTGACTCATGGGTAGAGGAGGAAGAGATGTATGATATTATTAAGTAGTAAATAGTGGGGAATCAGTTTATTACTTCATAATAATATAAAACTAATCCCCCACTTTATGCCCAGTAGAAGCCTTAATCATGTTTTCAACTATTATATTCAGACAGTCAGTTAAGTGCCATACGTGATACATGCTTTGGGTGATCATCTCCCCTCAAGTGGAATGACTATATAGAATCCATAGCTAAATCCGATGCTAAGAAAGTCGGTTCTCTGTGTAGGGCCAGGAAGTTTTACCCCGTCTGAAACAATCCTTCACATATATAAATCTACCATCCGCCCGTGCATTGAATAATGCTGCCATATCCAATCGGGTGCTCCTGTTATCCACCTAGGTGTCCTTGACAAAATCCAACGGAGAATTTGTAATGTGATCGATCCCGACTTGGCAGCTCAGATACAGTCACTTTCTCACCGGCGCAATGTGGATTTCCAGTGTCTCTTCTACACATACTTTCACGGCTTCTGCTCCGATGAACTTAGCTCATTGATGCCCCTTTATATGAATTTACTCGAGCGACAAGATTAGCAACTAGGTCCCACACTTTTTTTGTGAAACCAATAAAATGTAAACGCAAATTCTACTCCAGTAGCTTTTATTCTCGCATTTCCCACCTGTGGAATTCCCTTCCATTTACTTGCTTTCCCGACAGCTACAATCTCCAAGAATTTAAATGTAAAGTCAATAGTCATCTCCTATCTCACTAACCTGCATCCTCTCTCTCTCATGCTTCTTTCTCCGTCCACTTTACTCTCATCAGTATTCTCATCCTTCTCTTACCCACTTCCTGACGCCTCCTATAACCTGTTACTCTTTCTCATAGCTTTCCTCCTATGTAACCCCCTGCAAAACAGTGGCAGTAAAATACTTTGCTTGGGGCGATATGATTATCATTATATAAAAAAAAGTGAATGCAAGGAATTCAAACTTGGATTCCCGATTTCTCATTCCGAGTCGATATCCACTGCACCACAACGCACATTCTAGTCAGTTAAGTGCCATATGTGATATAGGTTTTGGGCGATCATGTCTCGAAAGAGACATGACTGACTAGACAGAAGATTATTCCACAGTAGGGTATTTGAGCGTAAGTGAATGCAAGGAAGTCTGTGAATAAGACTGGACCTAAATTACTTCCTTTTTTTCTTAAATAGTAGTAAAAAACAACGTTTTTTGCGAAAGGAAAACTCGCTTTCTTGGGCAGCAGTTGAAGTACCAAATATCTTGTCGAGTTGTTGACAGACAAACAGTAAATGACGAAATATTCACAACTGCATGTCCTGGATCCCTTCGCCACTGATATATATTATTGAACCCAACTGACAAGGTTTGTCTAATCATGTTTTAATTCTATTTTTCAGGTTTTAAAATAAGAAGTTGTACATCAGGATCAAATCTTTGGATAAACTGTTTGAAGTTCATGTTTTGTTCTGTTCTTTTGTTTAAGTCATATCTAAGTCATTACCAACCACAGGATTTTTCTCGGTGTAGTACACAGGATATTCAATATCAACAATGAAAAAGATACCGAAAATTAAATTCTGACATTGTGAACGCGTACACCACACGCTCTCGTATGCTAACTTGTCTCTTATCGAAAGTGCAACTTGTGAGGAATATCGATTGATATGATATCGATCAACATATCCCCAACAACCAAAATACAACAATCAATAGGAGAGAAATCTCTAGTTGATAAAAAACCAGTATACCAGACAGCAATCAGTGCAAGTAAGAACTCAGTTGTTTTGTCGTGTTTACTTAACGGCATATCAACTTCTTAATGGGTCATTTAATGCAGAAAATTAATTTTCTTGAGAGTTTTTAAGTAATACAAATACTTCATTCTGCTTTCAACATTTAATGCATGATAGATGTATATATATACATGTTTGTGTTGACATAATTACTACACTGCGTGCCAGAATTATATGCAAATCGATTTTTGTTCTAACTCCGACATTTTTTAATAAGAATTAGTGAAACTTGGCGCGTTATATGGCTACACTAACACATGTGCAGATCTAAAATTCTAAGTTAATCTGTGCAATAGTAAATAAAATGCCAGCCATTTTGGTGACTTGCAGCCTATTTCAGCGTGCCAACTTTATATGCAAGATGAGACGTAAAGGTGCTTTAAGTCAAGCTGAGAAGTCTAAAATTGTCCAAAGGGTTTGTAATAAGATATCTACCTTAGAAATAGCCAAAGAATTGGCCCGTAACCATCGTACAATTAAAAAATTTGTTACTTATCCTGAACTTTGCAATAGACGTTCTGACAAAGGGAAAATTCATAAGAAAGCACCTGTGTTGCATCGAGCCATGAGTAGGATCAAGAGAGAAGTCCACCGTAACCCTCTTGAAACTAGCAAAAAAGTTTTTAAAAATGCTGGCGTTCCTGATGTGCCCAAATCAACTCGATGCCGTATCCTGAGGACGGTTGCAAAATGTGGAAAGCCAGAGATTCGCCCCCCATTAAAGGATATCCACAAGAAAAAGAGGACGGAGTAGGCAAGAAATCACATGAGGGTAAATTTTCAAACTGTTTTATTCACCGATGAGTGTCGAGCGACCCTAGATGAACCCGATGAGTGGAGGAAAGAATGGTACTGTAATGAGGGTCAAATTCCCCACCAGATCAGGCATCAACAAGGAGGTGGTGGTGTGATGTTTTGGGCTGCAATCATTGGTAATGAGCTGGTAGGACCATACAGAGTCGCAGATAGAGTGAAAATGACCGCCAAACTCTACATTGTCTTCATTAAGGAACACCTCGAATCCTGGCACAAGAAGAAGAATTTGTCATTCCACAAAAAGATGGTATTCATGTATGATAATGCACCGTCTCATGCTGCAAGGATAACCACTGAATATTTGGAAAGAATTTTTGTCAGACATGGGAAAATAATGCAATATCTAGCCTGTTTTCCAGATTTAAATCCCATCGAAAATCTGTGGAGCATCTTGGAAAGGTAGATTTATTCCGGAGGAAGGCAGTACACCTCCAAGGATGACCTCTGGAATGCCCTTCTAACTGCTGCCAAAGAAATTTCATCAGATGAAATCGAAAGTTTGACATCTTCAATGGACCAAAGGTTTTTTTTCTTGTGGATAAAAATGGCAATTATATGCAATATTGATTGTACTACGAAACCATATTGAAGATGTTTGTTCTGTATTATTGTTGTTCTCAAATTACATATTCCTAAAATAATCAATGTTCTAATTTTCTGTCACCATTTCACCATATTTGACACTTTAGCAATGATTTGCATATAATGGTGGCACGCTGAAACAGGCTACAAGTCACCAAAATGGCTGCCATTTGTTTACTATTGCACAGATAAGCTTAGAATTTTAGATCTGCACATGTGTTAGTGTCGTCATATAACGTGCCAAGATTCACTAATTTTTATTAAAAACTGTCGGAATTAGAACCAAAAAATCGATGTGCATATAATTCTGGCACGCAATGTAGAGGTGATGGTGTGTGTTTTATATTTTTATTAACGTTATATTTTGGAATACAGTTTGATTTATTAAGAATTAATGTCATTAAAGTGTTCCTTTATGTTGATTGTTTGACTGGTTGGTTTTGTTTATCGTCATATTAACCTCTACGGGTTATTTAATGGCGAAATCTAAATATTTTGATTAGTTTTGGTGGTTTGATTAGTTGGATTTGTTTAGCGGCATATCAAATTCTATGGGTTGTTTAATGCCGAAATCTAAATAATTTCATTGGATAGGTTGGTAGAATTTGTTTAGAGCGATATCAGCCTCTATGGGTTATTTGATGCCGAAATCTAAATATTTTGTTTAGCGGCATGTCGACCTCTATGGGTCGTTAAATGCCGAAATCTAAATAGTTCCACGCAGTTTTATGCCTTCAATTACAGACAAAATGTGTTGTTGGACGTTTGAGATAATCTAGCGTGTCGTCATGTGTAATGGCTACTGGGAATGATGCTGCAGAAAAAGAATGCGTTTTATTTACTCTTGTGGTGCAGGAGGTGCATAATGGCGCAGTGGATATCGAATCGGAACGACAAATCGGGGAGCCGAGTTTGAATTCCAGTTGAATTCCTTGCATTCACTTACGCACAAATACCCTTGGGAAAGGTATTAATCCGTCTCTTCACTCCATTTATGAGTTAAATAACAGGACAGATTAGATTCTATAGCCTTGACTGGCAACCAGTCTACCGTAGAAAGCAATGGCAACCGACTACGGGATAATCTTCTGCCCAGTAAGTCATGTCTCTTTCGAGACATGACCGCCCAAGCGTGTATCACGTATGGCACTTAACTGACTGACATTGGGTACACATGCAACACACTTTCTCGCTGACTGACCTGTCATCTGTCGAAAGTCAGTGCTACCCGAACATACATCACATCGATGAACGATCAAAGTACAACTATCAACATATGAAAAATGTGAGTAGATAACATCAAAATACTCAACAGCACCCAATGCAAGCAAAGACTTAAACATCTAATATACTAAATAAACAGTTCACAATAAATAAAATATCATTAAATTCGAAAGATGATATCTTTCAGATTACCTATTAGCCATTTTCAAGGATTTTGTTTATTTTATTGAAAATGGTGTTTTATGTTTCTGGGAAGTAAACATGTAATCTGTGATTTCGGCATTATGACTATCAACTGCGTTTGGAATTGTTGTTGTAAACTGTGTTTAACGGAGGTTTTCACCTTACAAGGCGGAGAATGCAGGTTTGGCACCTTGCCAGAAGGCACATTTTCGTTATTGACATTTGAATTCGCAGGATGGTAGTCAACGATATATATAACATATTTACTCATTAACAGACTGTTTCACGCAGTATGATTTTCAAAATGGGCGTTGGTCATATTTGGACACTCCCGAGCTGTACAGTGTTTTACCACGTACTTCAAAAGAAATGTTAGCGTGACAACAGTTCGAAATGATTTAATTCTTTTTGTTTATTAATCTATCCACCTTCTTGCATTCCATGGTCTCCAGTTTTCCCTTTCTATAGAGTTTTTAATTTCTTAATCTGGTTTTCAGCATTTTTTTTTTTTATTATATCTGTTGTGGATTCCGGGTGAGGAACCGCACAAAATAATGAACAACAAAAACAGATATGGAGATAGAAAAGTAGGTTATATTGAACGTAATATACAAACTTGAACGGAGGTTAGTAAATCCAGGAATACTATTAGTAAGAAATAAATATATACAGTGAAGTAGTTGTAAATAGTATATCCGTGTATATTATTGTAGCTGAGTGGAGCTCAGAGCTAGTCTGACTTCTGATGCGGTAATCTCTGGGTAACTTCGGTATCTCTCGGTAACTCACGTATCAGTTCCAGTACTCCCCGATAACTCGCACGAAACTCTACTATAAATCTCAACTGCTGTTTTCTCTATGGCAGGAGGATATGTATACTCAGTCGGGTTCATTATCAGATACAAAGGGGAGATCCCACAACAATATTCTATTCTTCTACTGGTGTTTTCCATTCCATTTTTAGTTCCCATATATGTTTTAACAACACGGTGTTATATCCATAGTTCATGTTTGATTGATAGCAAATGGCTGGCATATCTTTCCTGAAATTGTTTCCCAATGTGAACACAAAAATCAACACTGATGACTGAAAGTTTTACACCTTAAACCAGTGGTTCATGTAATAAAAAGTACATTTAAATATTAAAAAAAAAAAAAAACGGGGTTAAAGCGAGATAACCGCGGATTCGAAGTCAGAACATTATCATTGTTAACTCTCTCCTCCAATTTGCGGACCTTAGTTACAATATACTTAATATTTGATATAATGAAAAATATCACTGTTAAAATAGGTCAATAATTATTTATAACTATTTATATCTGGACACATGAATGCAGTTACAAGTAATCCATAATAAATCTTTAAATTTTGAATTCATATTTATTTTTGGCATACGAATTTTTTGATTGTGTTTCAATCTTTCCGCTTCACCTGCTATCCTCTTCCAACGCACCTATGAGGTGTGCTGCACTGTTTGGCCTTAAGTAACTCATCAGACTATGTTAATCCCTTGTTAGGTAGACGATATATGAAACTGCTTTTTTTTTGTTTTTATTTTATTTTATTTTATTTTTGTTGTTGTTGTTGTTTAGGAAGAAAACAACTGTTAGCTAAAACTAACAGTTGTTTTCTTCTTGAACAAAAAAAACGTGTTTATTTTATTTATTTTTTATTCTATTTTATTTTTATCTATTTAATTTCAATTGTATTCCTATTAATATTTTATTTCATTTTTATTTGTTATTTTTTATTTGTATTCTGTTGCCAGTGAAATGTGCCCCTGAACTCTTCTCTGTCCTCTCTAAGCTCTACAACTACTGCCTATCTGCTTCCTGCTTTCCTGCCTGTTAACAGTCTTCCTCTATAGTTCCTATATTTAAGAATTCTGGAGAATTACCACCCAATCAGCCTCCTACCGATCTTTGGCAAAGTGTTCGAAGCCATTATTAACGCCGAGGTGGTTCAGCATCTCACAGCCCACATATTCTTCTTCTGTTTGTTTGTTGGACAAACAGTATGGTTTCTGCTTAATCAGGTTTACTGTTTATACGCTAACAACCATCACTGAGTATATATACACCAGGCTATCGATAAGAATGGCGAAGCTCGAATTGTTGCCCTGGATATTTCTACCGCATTTGACAGAGTCTGGCATGCTGGCCTTCAATGCAAGCTTCAGAGCTATAGTATGACAGGACAGTTGTTTGACCTAATCCAGTCATTCCTCTCTAATAGCACAATAAAGGTAGTATTAAACGGACATGCCTCCCAAAACTATCATACGAACGCGGGTGTCCCTCAAGGCTCTATTCTAGGTCATACACTTTTTCTGATCTACATTAACGATCTCCCAGATGTAATATGATCCCAAGTAGGCATGTACGCTGACGACACCATCGTTTACTCTCGCTTCTATCAAAAATCTGCTGAGTTTGACAAAGCGAACCTCGCTGCCGAGCTCGAGAAGGATCTCCAATCCCTGGTGGACTGGAGTAAGAAATGGCTCGTAGGTTTTAATGCTTCAAAAACGAAGTTGCTATCTATTAACCATAACAGGCAATCGTTCCTAACCTCCCATTAGCATGGAACAGGCTAGCCTCCCTGAGAGTAAGACACTGCATCTCCTCGGGTTAACTCACACAACAGACCTCAAGTGGAGTGGCTACATTGAATCCATTGCTAAATCCATTGCTAAGAAAGTCGGTTCACTGTGCAGGGCTAGGAAGTTTTTCCCGTCTGAGTCCCTCCTGTACGTATATAAATCTACCATCCGCCCGTGTATTGAATACTGCTGCCACATCTGGTTGGGTGCCCCTGTTATTCACCTTCGGGTTCTTGACAAAATCCAACGGAGACTCTGTAATGTGATCGATACCGACTTGGTAGCTCAGCTGCAGTCGATATCTCACCGGTGTGACGTGGCTTTCCTGTGCCTCTTCTATAAATACTTTCACGGTTTCTGCTCCAATGAACTTAGATCACTGGTGCCTCCTAGGTATGAATTTACACGAGCTACTAGATTAGCAACTAGGTCCCACCCTTTTACATTGAAACCGATAAAGTGTAACCGCAATTTCTACTCTAACAGCTTTTTTCTCGCACCCCCCGCCTGTGGAATTCCCTCCAATACACTTGCTTCCCCGACAGCTACAATCTCCAGGCATTTAAATGTAAGGTCAATAGACATCTCTTATCTCACTAACTCGCATCAATTCTCTCAAGTTCTTTTTTATCTACTCCACTCCCTTCCTCGGTATTTTCATCCATCTATTACCCTCCTTCAGACATTTCCTATAACTAACCCCTCTTTCTCATCACTTCCCCTATGTAACCCCCTGCGAAACAGTGGCAGTAGAATGCCTTGCTTGGGGTGAGATGATTTCAAACAAATGTTTGGTATTTGCTTTATTAGTTTACTAGCAGTATAGCCCGGCGTTGCTCGGGTGTAATGAAAGCTTTAAAACTAATCCATGGTCCTGGAGCACAGACACTTTGGACGTTGGCACAAAGGACTAAAAAACAATAGTTGTTTCCAGTTAAAGTGAAACCGTAGACTGAAAGACAAATGAATGGATGGAAGTCAAATTTTCATTTCCTGGTATCGATATCAAATAAGTTTTTTTTTTGTTGTAAACTGAATTTTGAAGGTTAAATAAGTCCTCTGAGTAAATAGTATCATGGCTGAGACTAAGAACTACAATTATACCTACTTAGAGCCAAAACCAAAGCAAAAACTAAAATAAAAGGGCTGAAAAAAATACAGACATACAGGCAGATAAACAGACACACACACAAACATCTTGCCTTTTATATATATATATATATATATATATATATATATATATATATATTATCGATTTTCTGCACTATTGTAAGAAGTGCAACCTTGAAACTTCTGAATATCGTTTCTTATGTCTTTGTCTATTCATCGGGGGGTACCTCGACACAAAACCTAGCTAAGAACACTTGCAGACGCTTATAGTACAACTGTGTAAATTTTCAAGAAAATCGGTTCAGCCGTTTCGGAGTCTATAGGTAACGGATACACACAGACACACACACACACAGACAAAGTTCCATTTATAAATAAGTTTAGATTAGTTTTAGGTTAGCAGCTGTTTAGTCTTTAGAGTCTTGATATGGTTGTAGGTTGCGTAGTAGGAATTTGCTTTCATATTTGCATTTAGAAATGATCTTTTTTCTTTCATTGAGAACTATATTT
Source organism: Ascarosepion bandense (assembly GCA_037127315.1). Classification (NCBI taxonomy): domain Eukaryota; kingdom Metazoa; phylum Mollusca; class Cephalopoda; order Sepiida; family Sepiidae; genus Ascarosepion; species Ascarosepion bandense. Next base: position 2,431,162 of record JBBBDQ010001384.1, on the reverse strand, counting down.
TTTCTGGAAAGTTGGTTGTTTTGAGGTGTTGTTGTAAGCTAAGGCAATTTTATTTTTATTTTTCATGTTGTTCTTTTTTCCTTCACTTCCTGTAAGACCTTGGTGGTTTATATACATAACCTACATAGGGAATGCTCAAACCTAAGGATACAAAACGGACGAGGGAGAGGTACAGCAGGCCAGAAACAAGCTTATGGCTAGAGTATTATTAAATCAAGAGGGAGCCCACTGGTAGAAGCGTAATAGTTTACATTCCCATTCTTAATATGAATTGGTAAATTTATTTCTTCTTAAAAATATTTTTAAAAAGGTATACTGAGACCTTGTTGCTAGATAAATTTGTAGCCTATATCCTGATGAAGAAAAAAAGTTGATTCGAAGGCTGAGTTTTCTTCGCTTCCTTGGAGAAGAATTTGAACAGTCGTGCTGATCTTAAAACTAAATGATTGGTTTTAGCAATTAGTGGTTGGATCAAACTCAATACTGCAACTGCATAGGAAAGGTGAGGGATAAATATATTAAAATTATTAAATGAAGAAAATACTGGTCATGACAATAGTTCCTGGGGAGCTGCATGATTGAGTTCTTTGTCTTACATAAACTGGAGTAAAATATGGTTTCATGATTGCTTAGGACAGTCAATATTCATACTGTTTAACATATACTATATTCTCAATATTGAGCACTCTTCCTATATGAGGATATATATATATATATATATATATATATATATATATATATGTGTGTGTGTGTGTGTGTGTGTGTGTGTGTGTGTGTGTGTGTGTGTTTCATGAAATAATACAGATAAGTTTTGTCTATTTTATGTAAATATTTTTCATATTTTTCATATTCTCTGATAAGCTTAATAGCATTATCATTGAATGAAGAAAGAAAATTGCAATATCGATACATAATTTTTAATAATCCAATCCAAGCTTTCGACTTACATAAGCCACTTACAAAGATCTCCACAAATATCCCTAAATGACTATAATTAATAACAGAGGCCTATATATACAGTCTTGCAGGGAAATAGTATGCCCGGGTAAAGACTATATCCAGAACAACTCCAACTTACTATGCACCAACTTACTGACCAACTACAAGGGCCCGATAATATTTTTCGGACACTTTGAAAAAAGTACTTCAAGGTCGTTACTAGTGTCAAAAACTTTTGAGATTGTAAGTACGTAGTTGAGGAGTGAAAATCCACTACTATTGTAATCATTTTTTTAGTTTGGCTTTGATAATTTTAGTTTTTTGTGATTTTTGCGAAAACTTGCGCGACACTTTTTCGGACATGACAAAAAATCCTATTTTATTAAGAACTAAGTTCATGTATATGCTGCTGTATGCAAATTTTCTGCTTGTACACTTAGCTGTCATCATTAGAATCAATTATCTGTTCTATTTTACTGGCAAAACAAATAAGTTTAATGAGGTAAAATGCATTCAAAAGAAGTCGTTTGTTTGGCACGGAAGAAGCGGGATGATGGCCTCAGCATCAGAAGGATCGCCATGGATTTGAAGCTCTCGAAATCAACGGTCGAATACATGCTGAAGACAAACTCCGAGCGGAAAAAGAAGAGAGGACGGAAAAGATCAATTGGCAAGAGGACTGAAAGGAGAATGAAGAGGACTGTGACACGGCTTTTGACATCTGGAGAAAAAGTTACAGCAAGAAAAGTGAAGGAGAAATGTGAATTGGATGTAAACGTCCGAACAGTACAAAGAACGCTGCATAGGATTGGTTTGAAGTATGCAAAGGCTAAGAAAAAAATTACACTAACAAAGAAACACAAAGGAGCAAGACTGGAGTGTGCTAAAAGGTGGTTAACAAAGCATGTTGACTTTAAGAAGGTTATATTTACTGATGAGAAGCGTTTCAAGTTTGATGGGCCCGATGGATGGTGTACTTGGTCGAGAAGGGGTGAGCCTGCTGTACTGAACAAACGACAGATGGGAGGAGGAGGAGTTATGGTTTGGGGTATGATCTTTGCTAATGGAAATATATAGTTGGAGTGGCTGAAAGGACGACAGAACAGCGAAAGCTACAAACAGTTGCTGAACGAGAAAGCCCTACCAAGGATAAGAAGAGAGATAGGGAATGATTTCGTTCTACAGCAAGACAATTGCAGCATCCATGTGTCAAAACTCATGAAAGAATGGATGGCTAAAGTGAATATGACTACTTTGGAATGGCCTGCAAAAAGCCCAGATCTAAATTTAATAGAAAATGTTTGGGAAATGCTTGCGCAACTTGTCTATGATGGACCTGAAATAACGAAAGAGGCTCAACTATGGGAACGGATACTAGATGCCAAAAAACAACTAATAGAAACACGTACAGATGTTATTGTGCATATGTTTGATCATTATGAAGAGAAATTGATAAAATTTATTGAGAAGAAAGGTGATATTACAGACTATTAACAGTTTTTCAACGATGTCCGAAAAATAATGTCGCGTGTGTTTTGTAAAAAACGATGAAAAATAAATATTTATCCTTACCTAATCGATTTTCTTCCATTTTTATTACAGGTATTGTCTTTATATGTTTCTGCTATTCTATTGAAGGAATTTCGCCACTCTATGGTACTCGGAAAGTCGAATACTAAAGTGTCCGAAAAATATTGTCGGGTCCCTGTAAGCGACTGAATAACTGCACAACTCTCCTTTACAACTACATTATTTAGTTGTCCCTCCCACTAAGGGCAACATGTGACACATGGTCAGTTATGACTGGGATTTCCGGGCTATATGGCCCGGCCAAAAAATGGCTGTCTATTTTCCCCAGTCGTGCTTCTACCCTTCAGCGGAACCACGACTGGGTTATTGCTCTCTGCTCGGAAGCAGAGAGCGCCCTCACCCGAAGGCAGAGAGCTGGCAGTGAGAAAGGTAGTTTTTGTATTTACTAGCCTCCCCACGCAAGGCAGGTGTGACACATGGTCATTTCATAGTGGGTATTCCCGGCCATATAGCCGGGCCAAAAAATCTCTGTCTATTTTTCCCCAGTCGTGGTTCTACCCTTCGGCGGTACCACGACTGGGTTTCTGCTCTCTGTCGGAAGCAGAGAGCGCCCTCTACCCGAAGGCAGAGAGCTGACAGTGAGAAAGGTAGTTTTTTGCAACTACACCGTTCTCTGTATAAGCAGAATTATATATACACATCAGGCGAGTCCATTCTTATGTACAAAAAGGGGTGCTCCCCAACAATAAATTGATGTCGAGTGGCGAGCAGGTCAAAGAGGTTATGTATGTGTTTCGTTTTAGACTTGCAGGTTGAGTTTCTTCTGTCACTTTCATTGACTTTAAAAGATTTTTTCACTGACTTGCGAAAATTGATTTCGTCTCGATACTTCCAAATTGTTTTTCAGCGATTTTGATTCAATTCTGCTCTACAGGTCATCTAGTTCTCTTTGTCACTTTTGGGATACTATCTGAATTTAGTGTGTGTGTGTGTGTGTGTGTGTGTGTGTGTGTGTGTGTGTGTGTGTGTGTGATTATGTTTGAATTTCGTGTGTCTCTGTGTGTGTCTTAGGTTTTTTATGTTTTTTAGTTGAGGAAAGCTATTTTTTTATAAATATCTCTTCCTATATCATAAGTATGTAATAATCTGCATTTTGGTAGATGGGCATTACTCTGAATTTACCTGCACTGCATTCAGGTAAATGTTGGGAGATGTACAATTTCCTGTTATTGGCTAGTTTAATGTTACTTCAGTGCAGGGCTACTCTTGTGTCACCCACATGAATAAATACCTAAATATATATATATTATTAATATTATTTCAAATGTTGTTTTTAGTGTATACATGTGTTTGAGTAAATTCCATCTTTTAGACAGTATGAATTATATCTGCCAGCCAGTGTATTCAAGAGGTTGCTTACCCAAACATGAGCATCCACTAAAATATAGCATTTAAAGTGATAATAAGAAATAATCTCAGATTAAATATAAAATATTTATGAATTCTTTAAAAAGTATATATATATATATATATATATATATATATATATGAAATAATGACTAACCCATAAAAACTGAGAGGATAATCCAGCAAATGTATCTAATTAATATAAATTATAAGATAGATGAAAATAGAGAGCACAATAGATATAAAGTTTCGGTGTTAAAACACCATCATCAGGCAGTAAAATAAAATAAATTAAACATATTTTACTGTCTGATTATGGTGTTTTAACACCGAAACTTTATAAGTATCAAGTTGCAGTATGTCATTATTATTATTATTATTATGATTATTATTATCATCATTATTATATATATATATATATATATATATATATATATATATACACACACACAATTCCTCATATATATATATATATATATATATATATATATATATATATTATCCTATGTCGGTGGCATAACAGAAACAACAGGTGCCTATTATAACTTGACCATTTAAGAGATTTTAATTTAAGTTTACTCAATGTTCATGGGAGTTAAATTATATGATGTTAGGGTGCTATTTCTTAATTTATCAAGAGTAAAATTTAAATAGTAAAATGTAGATATATAACACTATTTTGGCTGCTGGTAATTAATAATAATGGCGTTTGGATATAAAAAACAATAAACTGACAAACTTATCATGAAAAGAGTTAAAGATATAAAGAATAAGATGATTTGTTCCCAGGGAATTGAAAACTCTAAAACGAATCAGGTGATCAACTAAGACCAATACTTAATTTGTACAATGTGCAAAGTGTTGACAGTTGGTCGGTAAAACTGGTAAAAATTCTAAATGCCAGTTATGTAATGAAAAGGTTACTTAAGAATGTTTTGATCAAAGAATGAAAAGGCAGGTGTCTCTTGTCTGATTCCAGACGGGAAGGAAATATAAAACTGATTTGGCGAATCTCCCTGCAGAGGTGTCAGAATTGAAAACAATGGATGCCGACTAATTTTTTTTTTATAAAAACACATGGCAAAATTTTGGCATTATGCTGAAAGGCCAATTGTTTATTCAACTATCAGACCAGAAAGAAGAAGAAAAAAAGTGTGTTTAGAACAATAATTGTTTTTTCATCTGAAGAGAAATTAAGGAAAGAGGAGGAGCTCCCTGCACTCAATGACGACCCACCAAGGAGCTGTGGGTGGAGTAATGCCTGAGAAAAGAAGGGAACTTCTAAATTAGGAAATAATTAATAATAAATGATTCTCAGGACCAAAGGCAATGAAGATGACAGGTGGGGGAAATACCAATTTCCCCAACTGCATCATACCCCACACCAATTTTTAGCAGGCACCAATAAATATGAAAGTGTGAAGCAAATAAAAGAGAAGACAAGAGAAGACAATGCATATAACTAATTGCCAAAGCAAAACTCCAACATCTGCCTTGAGCCAAACTTACCTAATCAGCTAATCAAACTTCACTACATCCACAAACCAAACCTTACCAGCTTATCTAAATATTGTGTCTCATTTAGGAATGAATTAGGTTGATAACTACTCCATCAGCTTGTTTTCTCACACTTCCCATCTCTGGAATTTCCATCTGTTTACTTGCTTCCTCGTCAGCTACAATCTCCAAAAATTTAAATGTAAAGTCAATAGTCGTCTCCTATCTCACTAACCTGCATCCTCTCTCTCATGCTCCTTTCTCCATCCACTCCACTTTCATCAGTATTCACATCCTTCTCTTACCCACTTCCTGACACCCCCTATAACCTGTCACTATTTCTCATAACTTTCCTCCTATGTAACCCCCTGCAAAACAGTGGTAGTAAAATGCCTTGCTTGGGGCAATATGATTATAAACAAAAATAAGGTGAAACCAATAAAAAAGAGCAACCTAAACAACAAAAACAAATCAAACAAAAAAACAATTAAGCGTACATCTATTCAGTGCAAAACAATTAAGCAGACACCCAGTCATGAATACATTAAAAGCAATAAATAAAATATTAACAAGTAATCAAATATTTGCTTAACAAAAAGAAAAAAAAGTAAATCAATCAATCGCAAGTGGGACTGCTCCCAGAAAATTTCAAATTGCACCATTCTCTTTATGAATAGGAAAGGGAACCGGGGCTTAACAACAGAAAATAAACCTAGCCCCGATGAGTGAAGACATCATGACAGTGAGCTCAAGAAACTTCAAAGTCAGTATGAACCTGCTCAGTTAAAGTGGCAAGTTCTTTGCACTAAAACTATCAACACTTTAAATCTATCCCAATACCGAGCATTTGGGATAAACAAAAACCGGCTTGCCAGAATGTCTTTTATTAGTAAAACTGCTGAAAAAATAACAATCTTAGCATCAAAAACTAACACAACTCATCACTATCTATCTATCTATCTATCTATCTATCTATCTATCTATCTAGATAGATAGATAGATAGATAGATAGATAGATAGATATTAAACAAATTTCAAACATTGTGTTTGCCTATTTTTAATAAAATCCGTTCATACTCACAGATAATCTTTTTCGTATTATAATTGAAAGATGTCAGAAATGAGCTGTAACATTGACAGATGTTATCATTCATTTCTCAATGTTCACAAGTACTTTCAATCATAAAGAGATTGAAAGTACTTGGGAACATTGAGAAATGAATGATAATGTCTATTATGCTTATCCATGAGCCGTTCTAAACATCGTATTTTGGTTTTAATTTCTGATGGAAATAAAGACAAAAATTGTCCAATATTTGGATATTGTTTTATTACACTGGTTCTAAGCTTTCGACTCACATGAGACATCTTCAGAGTGGTTTCAGGAATGTTAACATAAAGACATCCACCATCAAGGATGATATTTTTTGTGTTGACATAAAACATTGCTATGCAATGGTAACAGTCACCAGATAGCAGACACAGGTTGTAAATTAATCATGGTATTCTATGGCGTCATACCACGCAAGCGACCAAAATGTTAACCACAGAACCATATGTCTAAATGAAGTATAATGTGTTGTGACTAGATTAAAATGTAATTTTATTGAGTGTGGGTTACTTTGATTTATTGTAGATGGCCTCCAATATCTGAAGGTTCTTTTTTAATAATAACAAGACGAAACACACGCCGAAACTTACTGACAAAGTTTCGGCGTGTTTCGTCTTGTTATTATTCAGTACAGTTGCGTGTTGTTTTCCATACTAGACCTGTTTTTACATCCTTCGTCAAAGACAGGTTGTCCTATTTTCGAAAAAGTTCAGTTGTTTATAAATTTAAATGCTGTTGTGATGCGGCATACATAGGACGAACCAGTCTTAGGTTGGAGACGCGGGTCTCGCAACACGTCCCTGCGAATATACGTTCTGGCAACCCTATCAGTACTATAAGAACAACCCAAGCTGTTTTTGGATTCAGCGATCGGCCAACACTTGCTGGACAATCCTGCTTGTGCATCCTCGTACGAGGAGAGTTGGTTTTCTGTCTTGCACAGCGCTTGCTCAACATACTATCTTCGGGTCTTAGAGGCTATTTGCCTGAAAATCCAACAACCGAGCCTGTGCAGACAGAAAGAGCATTTCCTTTGCTCCTTACAGTTACTGGAGAGTTTGTGAGTGAATTTTTTTTTTCTTTTTTATCACTCTTGTGGAATCAAATTTACAACCCCCCTCATATTTTAATGTATTTTTCATTAAAGTTTATTTTTAAACGTATTCCACTATCTCCCAGTAATGTGAGTAATTTCCCTATTGATATTGTCCTCATTCAGCCCTCTTCATAATTATTGCCAACGAAGCCCTTGAAAAAGTATTGGCCGAAAGGTTCCTCGGGTTTTGGGATAAGTATGACGTCCTTTCTTTTTAGAGCAATATATATATATATATATATATATATATATATATATATTTCTGTGGAAATTGATTAGTTATTTCTTTATTAAGACCCTACAGTACACTGTCTAATTGATGCAATTCACACTGCTTAACTAAAACAAGGTGTCTTCTCATGATCAAATGAAAGTAAAGCACGTAATCTGGATACTTGGTTTAAGTACACATCAGGATTACATATCTTTCACTAGAAAATGATAACAGTAACCAGTTAGCCACTGATTAAAAGAAGAGCAGCTGAAGACAGACAAGAAGAGATTTCTATGAAATCTTGCTACTTTTCCATGTGGCTGAAAGTAGACGGATGAGGTGGAAGAATGAAACCTTGTGCTGAGTTCAGTTTCTACCCATGTGCGTTGTGGAGCATTGGATATCGGCTCGGAACGAGAAATCGGGGGGCCAAGTTTGAATTCCAGCCGAATTCATTGCATTCACTTACGCGCAAATACCCTTGGGAAATGTATTAATCCGTCTATTCCTTCCAGTTATGGGTTAAATAACAGGACAGATTGGGTTCTATAGCCTTGGTCGGCAACCAGTCTACCGCAGAAAGCAATGGCAACCTACTGCGGGATAATCTTCTGCCCAGTCAGTCATGTCTCTTTCGAGACATTATCGCCCAAACGTGTATCACGTATGGCACTTAACTGACTGACTGATTCAAATTAAAATAGGAACTCACACCCACAGCATTTAAATAAAAATAGGACAAATCAGAATGTAATTAAAAATGACAAAGCTATTGAACAAATGACTGAAACCCTGGAATTACTTCTTGCTTCTTTCTCTCCAATGCAAACAAATAGAGAATCTATTTTCTTTTCGTTCTAAAACCTGATTTTATCATATTTTTGTGGATAGTTGAAGAGTTAGGATCTAGCTCAGCATTTGTTGTCAGGTGACATTTTTTCACTGACCTCTTTTCTTTGTGTATATCTTCTTCTTTTTAACAATTTTTCTTTTTTTAGCTCAACTTACACTTAACTGGTTCCTTTTTAGAAATTTCATGGCTTTTTATACAATGACACATTTTTTTCTATTTCTTTTTTTTTTTTTTTCTAATGCTTTTCTGTAGTCATTGCACTGCAACATTTCCAGTCGGTAGGTCATTTGTAAGGTCAACAAATCATTGCTTATTGACAATCTCTGCCCAGAAATAAATATTCCAAACTTGGCGTTTTTCCGGCTTCTGTAGCCACACCCCAAAAAGCACTCTTTCCCAATATGACTCACTTAACAGAATATAGCAAACTACCACAAGACAATAGTAACCAACCCTTTGCAAAAAAAAAAAACATCTATTTAAAAAAAAAAAAACTATTTGACTAGTTGTTAGATTGCAGACTGGTAACCTGTAACTGTATCTAATCATACAATATGATTTTTTATGATATACATCCCCTCCAAACATGAGCAGCCAGCTCTCCACGATTTCCTATCCTTTGTAGCTCTTAACAATTTTTCTTTTTACTTTCCATTCCATTCTCTGTTTGGCCAGCCATTTATACAAACTTGTTTGATAGGTTACTCACTGTTTATCTCTGTCTATTTTGTCTTAAATATGTCCTGTGAATGTCAAATTTTCCAAGCCCTCTCTCCTCATTATGTGTCCCAGAAATTTCAAATGCATCTTTCTAATCCTAACCACAGGTGTCCCTTTCATTCTCATTCACCTTAAAACCTCTTTGCTGGGCACACATTCTATTCATGGAACCACTTGTCTGTTGCTTCAAGTCTCTTCATAATCTTTGAGGAAATTAATCAAAATTCACTGCAAAAGAAGAGGATTGATATTACATAGCAGTGTAACACCCTTTTCTTTGTTTATAGAACTTGGGATATCAATTTTAAAAAGAAAAAAAAGAAACTAGAGTATGTTGTGTTGCTTCGTTTTGGTATAATTAGAAGATAACACAAACTTGAATTAATGATGTTTATTTTTGGTATAAAACTTTAGGTTTTTACATCAAGTTACAACCTTTAAATTTTGTGTGGATACTAGTAGTAAATGAGCCTATCCCTTCTGGACTCTAGTGGTCAACTCATTAGCGTCTTTCCTTTTTCAAATCTCCTACACTAAACTACTGTCCTTAACTCCTACTTCTTACTCCTAATCTTACTCCTACTCCTACCAAAAGAAACGGTTCCTTATTTTGCCACCCAATTTTGAATTCTTGGCGTCAGTGTGTCTATCTTTTTCTATTTTTAGAACACTCGCCATTTTATAAACCATAAAAGAAGTTCCCCCTTTAGAACGGAGTGTACTAATAATAATAGTACTCGTTATATTTCTTCCACGAAACTTTTCGACCTGAACGAGATTTTGTATTTATCATGGGAGAATCTTCTTTTTTATTTCTTGTATTTATTTCTTGTTCTGAATCATTAAGCGTTTTGTTTTTATTTATCTTTTCTTCTACTTGTTTCCCTACTATTTGTTTTTGTACTTCTATATATGGTTTCAACCTGTCCACAGAAACTTGAGTATCCATATCATTATTTATCTTCACCAGAAAATATTTAGGTGTTCGCTGAAGGACTGTGTAGGGACCTGAATAGGGTGCCTCGAATTGTCTTCGAACATGATCCACTCTAATCCAAACTTTATCACAATTTTGAAGTTTTTCTGGGACATAACATTGTGTGCCTGTAACAGCATAAAAAGGAGAAAAATCAGAGCTATTGGGCATACTGCGAATCCCAAGAAGTACTATTGAAAGAGTTGAGAGCCAGGACTCTTTTAGTTCTATAATAACAGTTTTAATGGCCCTGTACATTCTCTCAATCAAACCATTACATTGAGGATGATAAGCTGTCGTACGTAGTCTATAAAAACTAATTATTTTTGCTACTTCACTAAACAACTCACTTTCAAATTGTCGGCCTCTGTCGGTTATAACATGCATCAGGACACCCCAACGTGTGACCCACGTGTTTATAAAATCACTACACTAGCTGCAGTGATTTCGCTGATGGGCTGTGCGGTCAGTACATGTGAAGATATATCTATACTGGCTGATGTAACTGCTATTTGGGCTTTTTGCTGGTGGGAGTGGTCCTACTATATCTATGTGGACTGTGTGAAATCTAGCTGATGATATTTCTAATGTCTGTATAGGTGATTTTGTATGCTTGTAGACCTTTGCTGGTTGGCAGGCTGTGCATGATGCACAAAAGTCTTTGATTTATTTATCCATGTTTGGCCAGCAATATCTAGCTTTAATCATCTTAATGGATGATTAAATGCCAGGATGATTTATGGAATGGATCGTGTGCGTTATATCTCGTCCGTCTAGGCCTGGCGCACTGTCACCGGCTTCCGTGGTCCGCTGCTGGCACTGCTGCACGTCGTCCGCCGTTTTGCCGTTAGCCGTTGCCATTGCCGCTGCTGCCGCCGCTGTTACAGCTGCAGCCGCCGCCGCCGCTGTTACAGCTGCAGCCGCCGCCGCCGATGCGAGCTGACAACGCCTACGACCACGACGACGACGCATCCGCCGCAGCGAAGCAGAGTCGAAAACGAAACAAGGATGTGCGTAGTGGTGCAGTGGATATCGGCTCGGAACGAGAAATCGGGGGGCCAAGTTTGAATTCCAGCCGAATTCATTGCATTCACTTACGCGCAAATACCCTTGGGAAATGTATTAATCCGTCTATTCCTTCCAGTTATGGGTTAAATAACAGGACAGATTGGGTTCTATAGCCTTGGTCGGCAACCAGTCTACCGCAGAAAGCAATGGCAACCTACTGCGGGATAATCTTCTGACCAGTCAGTCATGTCCCTTTCGAGATATGATTGCCCAAGCGTTTATCACGTATGGCACTTAACTGACTCACTGACTATAGAATATGAACTCACGCAATTTAGATGGAACAAAAGGTCTGGGATAAGACGTTGATAAGTCACACCATATAAATTGGTTATCTCCAGGTATGGTGAATTTTTTTAAGTCCTGAAATGATTGAATTTCTGTATCAGATGCCTGTGCTTCTGTAAGTGCAGGTAAATCACACGCATCTATTTGTACAGCAAGAGTTGGTCGGGATAGACAATCAGCAACTATATTCTGACTACCTTTTACATGTTCAATATCTGAAATAAATTCTGTCAGGATAGCTAATTGTCGTTGTTGTCTGTCTGATTTAGCGGGGTTTAAACTATAAAATGCACCACACAATGGCTTATGGTCAGTTAAAAGTAGCACTTGGCGACCTTCTATAAGGTGACGGAAGTTCAGCACTGACAAATAAGCTGCTAAAAGTTAGCGATCGAATGTAGAATATCTCATTTGATTTTGTGTTAATTTTTTAGAGAAAAATCCAATCGGTATTGGATTTCCTTCCACCATTTGGTGCAATGCCGCACCGACAGCATAATTACTACTGTCAGTGACTAATTGATAACTTGTACAGTTAGGTTCAGAGTGAGCTAATGAGGATGTATCATTAAGTTCCTTAATTACAGAATTGAAAGATTGTCGTTCAGATTCATCTCATGTGAACGAGCCTTTAGGGAATAACCTCATTCTCTCAGATAGGGGCAAGACTATCTCTGAAAATTTTGGTATTAATTTTCTATAAAATCCTACGATTCCAAGAAATCTGCGTAGCCTTTTTGCGTCCTTAGGGTAAGGAAAATATTTTAATTCTTCTGCTTTACTAGTTGTAGGTTTAATGCCATCTACGCTAATATGAAAGCTTAAGAAATCTAGGGAAGTCACATTTGTGGCTGAAATTTTTAAATTGTGTTCATTTAAAATATTAAAAACAGTTTCAATGTCTTTTTTATGAGAAATCTCATCATTGCTGTAAATTAAAATGCCATCAATATATATAAAAACACAATCAATGTATTCAAAACTTTTGTCCATATACCGTTGAAATGTAGCTGACGCATTTTTTAATCCAAGCGGCATATAATTATATTCATAAAGACCAAATGGGGTGGTGAGAGCAGTTTTTGCTACATCGTCCGGATGCATTTTAATTTGGTGGTAGGCTGAAATCAAATCGATTTTGGAGAATCGTCGTTTGTTCGCAAGTTTTGCTGAAAAAGAGCTCATATTTGGTATAGGGTACCTGTCAGTCTTGGTTATGCTATTGAGAGAACGATAGTCTCCACAACATCTGTAATATAACAATCTGGCCCCACCCGAGGAAGGCTGATGCAAGCGAGGGTGTTTCCGGTCGTTGAAAGGAACGGATGTCGTTTGACCTTATTTCCGGCAGCAGCGGAAATAGCTACAAAGGCAAACAGAACAGGTGTCTCTGAGAATTACGTGGGCGTGCGTGGGCGAGGCAAAACCGGAAGAAAAAGTCCCGGTTCTGGAAGATTATAAAAAGACCTCGGCACACGGATTCGCCAGTAGAAGAGCAACAGAGATCGGCCGGTGAAGAGAGAGACACAACAGATAAGACTACACTCCCGTCAACCCATTAGAAGCGCGCTCTCTCAATTCTCTGTTCCCTATGCTACACGGTTCATCGTCATTAATAAAAATATAACTTTATATTTTTATATATATGCGTGTTTGTTGTTTGTCGATATATAACACATCTAAATCCTCCGCTTTGTTTAGATACTATATGTAGTGGGCTAGACCACTCGCTTTTGGAAAGGGAGATCACTCCGTCTTTTTTTAGGGTTTTAAATTGCTACGCGCGGCTTCCAGTTTTTCTACATTAAGCCGCCTGGGTTTTGCAAATACTGGCGTATGGCTTCCTGTGTCAATTCTGTGGTAGACGCCGCAGTGTTTTATGTTACTGTTCTTATGTGGTGTGATTAGGTTCGGATATTTTTCTTTAATCATGTTCCTTATGAATGACGGGAGCTCCGTTTCATTTACGACTAGATTCACCGCTGATGCAGATATTTTAAACTCTTTCTCTGGGTTGTTGTAGGATCGTAAATGGTTTTGTTACTGCAGTCTACTATTAGACTAAACTTGTTGAGGAAATCCAGTCCAAGGAGTGGGTTGGTGATATCAGCGATCACGAATGTCCAAGTAAAAGATCTCCTTAAACTGGGTATTCCAATTTTCAAACTCGCTTACTCGTAGCATTTTATTTTCTCCCCATTTGCAGTGGATAGTGATATGAGAATCGGTTTTAATGTAATACCATTTACTGCAGAAGTTGGTAATATTGAGATACTTGCGCCAGTATCTACAATAAATTTTAATTTGGTAACCCCTAATTTTACGGTAATTTCTAATAGCGGTGAACCTCGTGGGACTTAACTTGTTCGCCCTATTAGTTTTCCGAATCACTTCCCGTAGTTGTTGCTGGTCGGGAACTAGGCAACATTTGTAGATTGTTCTTTTTGGACCATTTACACCAAGGTTTACATGTTCTTGCTTCATTGGCGAAATAAATATGTGCTCTGCAAATTTTTGTCCGTTGGTTATTCCGATACGGCCTGACATTTAGTGGCACTGAAGTGTCTTGGCTGTATTTTACTTTATAATTTGTTTGTGAGTTATTCTTAGTAGATAAGGGTCGCTGAACAACAAATGCCTTATCGTTATTCAATAATGGCACCAGTTCATCTGCTAACCTGCCAAGTTGGGTATGGTTTAAATCTTTTTGCGAGGCTATTACTGAAGCTATTGTTGACGGTAATGCCTGCAGGAATTTGTGTCTCACAATGTCGTCGCTAATATCTATCCGTTTAGCTACGGATAGCATTTCGTGCAAATATGTCGACGGTCGTCCTGAAATAGTCGTAGCCGACATTAATTTTTCTAGAATTTCCGGTTTTGTTTGTTCGTGAGCTTCTATCAGAGTCCGTTTTAATTCCTCGTAGTCTTGTGATGCGAGGGTAGCATTTGGTAGTTTACCCACTTCTTCGGCTGGTAACGACGATATTACTGTATAAAACTTTGTTTTCGACGCTGTCACATTTCGCAAGTGAAACTGGGCTTCTAATATCGTAAACCATCCATTTACAGCAGTTTCCATGAATTCCGGTGCCTTGATATTGACTTGATGAGTCGTTTCCTCTCCTGTCTGCTCCATTTATCCTTTCATATGTGTATATATATTTTTTGTATATGAGGTTGCTTTCTGTTCGTATGTCGTGGTCACCACTGTTGTGTTGCTTCGTTTTGGTATAATTAGAAGATAACACAAGCTTGAATTAATGATGTTTATTTTTGGTATAAAACTATAGGTTTTTACATCAAGTTACAACCTTTAAATTTTGTGTGGATACAGGAGCAGACTAGCTAAATTCTCATCACTGTGGGATGCTAGTAGTAAACGAGCCTATCCCTTCTGGACTCTAGTGGTTAACTCACTAGCGTCTTTCCTTTTTCAAATCTCCTACACTAAACTACTGTCCTTAACTCCTACTTCTTACTCCTACTCTTACTCCTACTCCTACCAAAAGAAACGGTTCCTTATTTTGCCGCCCAATTTTTAATTCTTATTTTTAGAACTCTTGCCATTTTATAAACCATAACAAGTATATCTAAAATTGAGTTTCAAATAGTTGCAATTTCAAAAACTAAACTGAATATTAATAGACAGAAAATCTTTATTAGAAACAGGTTTAGGATGAGGTTTCCGGCTTTCTCTCTTCTAATCTTTTCACTCTTACGTAACCCCCTGCACATCAGTGGTGTTACCGCCTTGCTCGGGGTGATATGATTAAAAAAAAAAAAGAGTACTGAATTGTTACGTAATATCTGTCCTCATGTATGGCAGTAAATGCCGAACAATCTCCTCAAAAATGAAGAAGAGACTTGTAGCAACGGAAATGTGGTTCTACAGAAAGTTGCTGAGGGTACCATATGCCAAACATGTGAGCAACAGTGAGATTTTGGAATAGAATGAAAGCAAATAAAAATTTTGTTGGAATTTTCAAAAATTCTTTGTCATTTTTAGTGATGAAAGCTTTGTTTAAGATTTCTTATTTCTTGCCACTTAAGTTGAGAAGTGAGAAGAAATTTCCTTTTATTAAAAGGGTGATTGAAATAACAATTCCATGGATGAATGAACTTTTTTACCAAAAAAAAGATAATGGCTTCATACTGTCTATTTTAAACTTAAAGAAAAATATAGCAAAGATTATGGAACAAAAGGATGAAAAGGTAGAATGATTTGGTGACATTAGTTCACTTTTAAATAAAATCTGGTGATATTAGCAAAAGTGGGTTTACTCAAATTTGTATCATCTTCAATGTTGTTATAGTCACATTGTTTCAACTATTATACCCTCATCAGAATGAAAAGAATCTATCATTATTGATGAAATAAAGGATTCAGTTTGAAATCCCTGAAAGGTTATTAACTGAATAAGATCAGACAGTATAACAGCGAAAATGTTGTCATTCTAAAA
>JBBBDQ010001384.1:2307500-2412500 GCA_037127315.1 Ascarosepion bandense | reverse complement strand
CTGGTTGCATTGAATGGAAGCAACTTTGGTAAGTTCCACAAAGTTGGCATAGTTTTGAACAAAAGATAGTGTTATATCCCGGGAAGGAATAACAGGGAAAAGAATAGTGTAAGAATAATACTTAACACTGAAGAGAGATTAGAAGAGATTTATTATACAACAGTACAATAAACCAATAGACGTACAAGAACAATCAACGAATAGTAACAGGAATAACAATCAAGTAGAAAATGTCTCCGCCTATGATGTATGCTCCTATCTAGTGACGTATGCTTCCGTCTAGTGACGTATGCTTCCGTCTAGTGATGCATGCTCCTAGTCACAGTCTTTTATAGACTAGACCATACCCATTACGGGGTAGGATAGGCTGTTCCTCTACAACATATAGTGACTTTCCTATCAGTGGGTCAATTATATCTACAAGGAGTTTATGAGTGAAATACTGTCTTTATGAATGTGAGGTAGCTTGCTGTAACATTGAGACAACTGCCTGTATGTTCTAGGCTGGAAGTGATCCTTGTTCTTGATTAGGATATGTAACAGTTGTCATGATGTTTTCAACATGGGGGTCTTTCTTTACCTTGCTAGGCTATGTGTCCTTAAGGACAAGAATGACTGAACTTCTGGGACTTGTAAACCTAATGTTTAGTAAACATTGCCTAGTGGATATAGATGTTGGTTAGTTTCAGTGACTTGATCCAAAAAGGCTACAGCAGTGGTGAACAAGTAACTTAGTGAGTCCAGTTAGAGGGAGATAGCTCATGACTACCAAAAGAGCCTTCATGCAAGGAATACGAATGATATACCCCAGTGATTGTAATTAAGGGTTTGGTTTAAAATTCCTAGCACCTGAAGAAAGCTGAAGCGTCAATGGGCGAAACATTGTACAATAGTTTGAATAATATAAATAGTGTAAATATTACTTCAAATCAGAAATATGGACATATATATATATATATATATATATATATATATATATATATGTAGATAGATAGATAGATAGATAGATAGATAGATATGAACAGACTTAGCTAGATTGATATGAGATTTATAAATAGATAGGAATAGATCAAGACAAATGTAAAATGTGTGAATATCTTTCTTTTATAAAAAATTGATCAGTGCAAATTATCATGAAGACATTTCTGACCTTAGGTTGTGAGCCGGAAGGAAATGTGTATATAACTGAAATCAAAGGAAATAATAATAATATTAATATTAAAGAAATGGTGGAGTCCTAGAGAGTCTTTAGATATGTACATGGAATAAGCTTTAGAGTAAAAGTCTAAATAATGAAAATACTTTTGATACACTCCAATATATAATAATAATAATATTAATAACATAGAGGAGTCCAAGATACTCCTTAGATGTGTATATGAAATAAGCTTTAGAGTAAAAGTCTAAATAATGAAAATACTTTTGATACACTCCAATATATAATAATAATAATATTAATAACATATATATATATATATATATATATATATATATATATATATATATATATTGAACTTTCTCGCCTGGCTAGAACGATGCCCACCCGAGATAAGGTTATAATTTCTATTCTGGATCATGTTACTTGATTTCCATTTCATTCTTTAAGAAAAATATTTATTACAAGAAAATATTTGTACCAAATGGATTGAATATTGTGTGATCTGAAGAAATTAATTAATTTAGTTCATAGAAGTGAATTATAATTTCTAACGACTTTAAATGTGTTGAGTTTTCTTTTATAAATATGATATTGCTCCAGTTAACATCCATTGAGCTCTCTATACAGATTTAGCAGTTAATATTTTATATTAAGTAGATCATGTTGAATTACCCTCATCATTCATGGACTTGACATCATTACTTATATATATATATATATATATATATATATATATATATATATATATATATATATATATATAAATGTACCATGGTTTTTATTATAATGGAGTAGATTATTATTATTATCATTATTACATTTTCTGACATAGAATCAAAACAGAATGACATCAGAAAGCAAAACAATTTATACATTATTGTCATCAAGGTTTACACCAAACATTTGACGAAGTGGAATTCCTAAAGGCCTAACTAATAATATTTCACTTGTAAATATGCTTATCTTTCTCTTTCCATATCAGCAATAATCTAACTTATTTTCCGTTTCTAGTTTAATGTTATATATATATATATATATATATATATATATATATATATATATATATATATATATATATATATATATACGGAAATCAACGAATTTTAACGAGACTTGGTTATAAGCAACCGACAATTTGAAATGAATTGTTTGAACATTATTTTTTATCGATACTCGTATTTAAGTAGATATTCTATTTTTAATGAAACAGTATTATATATTTATATCTACCGGCCTGATTATTTACGATCAATTTTTATTATTTATGGCACACATTTTCGTAATAAAAATTTATCGTAAATAATCAGGCCGGTAGAAATAAATATATAATACTGTTTCATTAAAAACAGAATATCTACTTAAATACGAGTATCGATAAAAAATAATGTTTAAACAATTCATTTCATATATATATATATATGCAAGTTTCATTTAAAATGACAGATTATGCTATGGTTAAGTTTTTTATATAATTTTTCATGTGATATTACAATTTTTTTTCTTTTCAGAATATAAATTATATAAAAATTGTCCAAAAGTTTTATTTATTCAAGCACTTTCGGCTATACTTTTAGCCATTATCAAAGATGAACTTTATTTTACTTTTACCTAAATATATAGATAGTTTTGTGTATATATGTAGAGTCAAGAATTTTTTTATATTCCAAACACAGTGAACCCATCATGGCCCTGTTCATAGTTCATATTGTTGCGGGTTGGATTTTTTCTTTAATATAAAATATTCGATTATATATCAATTTATTTTCATTTTAATCCTCATGAATCCATGGATTAATTTTTAAAGTTATATTTAAATTCATTATGGAAGGCACAGTAGTTTCTTCTCATTCTGTTTTATTTTCCCAAGTCCTTTCAATCTCATCCAAAATCATCTTCAGGGGTGAATAGCTAAAACAAAAAATTAATGTAGTCCACAATAGTGATTTGTGTGTGTGTGTGTGTGTGTGTGTGTGTGTGTGTGTGTGTGTGTGTGTGTGTGTGTGTGTGTGTGTGTGTGAACATGAAACACGCGCTGTTAATTCAAAAATTACCATTACGTAAGGGAGCTAACTTGATTTATATTTGTAAAAAAACTTTTTCAAAAATTTGCAATTTACGTGTTTTAAAACATGCTTGTTATAATTGTAATTTTTTAAAATTACAATTTAGATATTTTAGAACCATGCAGTTATAGACATTTTAAGAGATTGTTCTTATACTCATCATTGATTTTATTTAGTGTTGGTTGTATTTTTTACATAGAGTTTTTATTTTTGCCGTAGAATTCTACTTGTATTGCTGGTTAATCTTTTTAAATCATGAATATGAGCAGAAATGTAAGTGTAAACGTTGTGCAATCGAGTTTGAATCCAACATATGTAATGTAAGTCTCCTTGATAATGTTGTTATCATGAAACGAACATATATGTTTACTTTTTTGTCAGAGATACAATCTTGTAAAGGACATTTAAATAAAACTGATATACATTGTCAGTCTTTTGCAAAACATTATTTTACGGAGAAGAGTTATTAAGTTGGTTGTATTAAATTTAGTATAGTATATAACTAGTTTTATTTTTACTGGGATCAGTGGGTCATATCTTAGTGCTTATGAGTTTTTTTAGGATTTTTTCAACTTGTTTGTAGTTAGTTTATTTCATTGCAGCATAGCAGGTTGATATGCTTAGGGTTATTTGAGGAAGTAGTATTATGTTCTCTTTAATTTACGTTAATATTTCTAATAAACTCATTATCAACTAATTACATCAACAATGTAATCAAGAAAGTCATTATTAATGAGGTTTTCTTTAATGTTCTTTTAATTCAGTGTAGAAAGTCTTTTTCGTAGAAGAGTTAAATTTTATACGGTTTATGACATTTGTAGAAGTAGGGAGATGGTTAATGTTTTTTGAATTGGCCTTGTGTGAAGCATAAGCAAACTTCCTACAACTTACAGGTTTTATCCAGAATTATGAGAAGGTTATCAGAAGATGGATTTTGTGTAAAAATAAAAGTATACCTTTTGCATGTGTAAATAGAAATTTATTTATAGAAAATAATAACATGAATTGGTAGAAGTTAATGTTCAATGAGAAACACAATTAAGAACTTAAGGGTATCACCAGTCCATAGTAGTCCTTGCGAGATTTAGTTTCTGTGTACATAGGCAGGAACGTATGTATGTATGTATGAGCACTTATTGTTGGGTAGGATTGTCTTTGAAGTTATTGCTCAGGGTGAATAATGAAAAGGAAGGAGGTGAGAGAAATGATTGCTTGATGTTTGGCAACAGTCGAATTTGCTCTGTCTTTTATTTCATTTGTGGGACTCGAAAAGGTCATTTGGCAATTCACTCCCGGATGTGATTCTGGCCTTTCCATTGGACAACAAACAAACTTTGCGTCAGTCTGCTAAAATGGTCCATAAAATAAATTTTGTTTCTGATAATTGAAGATTATTTAAATTTTATTTTAGATGTTTCCTAGTTTTCTATTCGCTGAAAAACATTTCACATCGAGGTGTGAAATGTCGTGAGTTTTGTGTGTGCTAAGCAAAGGTTTTGTAAATTCGAGTAAATTCGTTTATTTCTAAGAAAATCAATGAGTCAGTGCTGACGAATTTGAATTTTTAAATCTGGAACTTATTTTGTTCACTACACATTCACTTTTATAGTTGAGAGTTCACGTGTTTATGCTAGTTAATTTTGGGAGGTAGCAAATGTAACATTATTGGTATCTATCAATATATCAAAAAAAGGGATTTTATTGTTCTCGTTATGTTCATATGTGAACTTAAAAACGGAGTTTTTGGAAATTTTTTTTTTGTATTTCGTATATTTCATCCTTGTTTTTGACTAAGATGAGAATATTGTCTATGTGTCTTAGGTAGATAGAAGCTTTTAGTGGTTTTAGATATCTTATTTTAAGGTTAGCTATGTAGAAGTTACTAAATGTTGGTCCTAGAATTGAACTCTTAGAAATGCCATCACATTGTATGGAAATATTATTTTGATGTTCATAGAAAGGAACCTCAGTGGTAGAAGTCCAAAGTATTTCCGTAAAATGTTAGCCAGTGAAAAGCGTATGTAAAAAGGAAAAATCAAGAATCATAAGCAGTCAATTACTGATAGCCCCTGATGAGTGGATGGAGTGATTCCTGGAAGTTCTGCCTACGAAACTCTGAAGTCAGGATGCTGAAGGTAACATCTATCAGCTAAATGACAAAACTTTTACTTAAAGTAATTCTCTCTTTCTCTCTCTCTCTCTTTCTCTCTCTCTCTCTCTCTCTCTCTATATATATATATATATATATATATATAATATTATTAATTATATAGTGAAGCTATACATTCTTTAGATGTATGGAGTAAAGTTATTTAAAAACAATATTTAGATGTACGTGTGTGTGTGTGTGTGTGTGTGTGTGTGTGTGTGTGTGTGTGTGTGTGTGTGTGTTCCTGTATTTATATATTGGATTCAATTAAAATTTGCAGTATTTTTAATTGAATTTTAAAGAGAATATTTAGATATTTGCACATAGAATTATTTAATCATATATGTGCCGCCATTTTTTCTACTACCATTTGCTTTCTTTGCTTCATGATTCCTCCCAGAGCTTGGCATCTTTCTGGGTGATAAACTGATCTAAATGCTTTTCATAGGTTTCCAAAAAACTGAAGATCTTTCCCTTAAGAAAATTTTGTAGAGATCAAAATAAGTGGGAATCTTTTATCGGCTATTTTTGAGCAATTGACACATTTATAAATAAAAGTTAATTCACTGTTTTAAAAATATTGCAAAAATAAAATGTACATCTGTGACAAAATTAGCAAATGTAAAGTGAAATTAATCAGATTTATACAAGTATTATTTATTTATAGCATGAAATTTAGAATAAAACTATTTCTTAATCTCAGAGTCTTGATCTTTCTGACCTTTCCCCGTATGATTTAACATGTGATGACAGCCAGATGCGAGATAAGCAAAGTGTATGATGATCAGAATTGATATAATTGTCCATTTTATTTCTTATATGAGGAAGAAACCGTGAAACACATGACGTTTTAGTGTACACACGGAAATTACCATCCAAAAAAAACTTTAAAAGCAATTTTTTTAATTATTTTGGAAATACGATGGCTCAACGATTTTTATTAAACTTTAATAACCTAACGCTTACAAGTTTTTGAAGTATTTTAAAAAATATTTTTGAAACTTTATAAATTAGTATAAAAAAAAACGAAAAAAATGTTTAAATCTCAAAACTTTATATTCCAATCACTATGATTTCTGTTTGAAATGCACCAGACTATTTTGCTTACTGGAAATAGTAAATTTAATCATTTAGCTTTCAATTAAAACTAAAATAAAAGTTTCAAGAAAACTTCTTTATTTTGAAAAATTCAATTTAAGGCATCGAAATTAGTAGAGGTAGCTAATTTTGATGGAAAAAATTCGTTCTTATTAAGTTTTTTTTTTTGTCTTCTTCATACTCTATGCTGTTTTTTGTTTTGTTTAGTTTTTTTTTCTACTAGTTAGTGGAGTTACCTATTTAATTGTAATATATTTATTTTTACTTTTATAAATAAATCATCTTTATTGTTAAAACTAGCGTCGATGGTATTTCTTTATTCTCCTTTTCTTTCACCCCTCCCTCTCTCTCTCTCACTCTCTCTCTCTCACTCTCTCACTCTCTCTCTCTCTCCTCTCTCTCTCTCTCTCTCTCTCTCTCTCTCTCTTCTTTTTGTCTCAACCATGATAAAATGGGGTTCGTGCTAAACCTTGATGTTTAACTCAAAACAAAAACAGCAATTCAGCTGTCTTAAGTAAAACAAATATTTTTCTCGCTCGCTGTTCATTTCATAACAACAACAAAGAAAGTAATTCATATTTCTCTTTAGATATTTTTTGATAAAACTGACCTTATATTTGTGTTTGTTTAAAAATACTGTTTTCTGTTGAATAATTTTTTTCATTCAATTTTGAAGAACTTCACTTATTAAAAACATTATCATTGCAACTAGCTAATCTTTGAACTGACAAAATGTACAGAGGCTTATTAACAAATTGAAGATCTGTTATCTTTCTTCAGTGAATTGAAGGAAAACCATTGCTTCTGATTCACTTAATAAAAAAGTGTGAATGTCTGGCTTATATGCGTCACAAAAACCTGAATTGTGATGACCTTTGTTGAAATGAAATACGAGCATATCAAGCACGACCCGGATTTTGATAAAAATTTTGACACTCTCCCTACAGAAAAATAATTCCGAACAATTTGAAATCTGTATTCCCAAATGTTGAAATTGCGCTCAGAGTGTTTATGTGCATGATGGTGATCAACTGTACAGAAGGACGTTTCTTTTTCAAGATTGCTGAAACTGATAAAAAAAAAAAAACTGCTTCAGAGCACAATGAGGCAACATCGTTTGAACTCACTTTAACTCATGTGCATGGAAAATGACATCCTATTCCTGATGAGTGAAAACCATTGACTTCAAGTCAATAATAAATAAATTTTCTGAAAAGAAATGACACAAATACTTCTAATAACAAGATGTTATTGTTAATTTTATACTGGACTATCTGTGTGTCTTACTGAGTATTATTGTTTTTCAAGCCTTTGTTTTGTATTGTTCAAAAAATCTGTTATCTTTTAATCATTACAGGCAATCGCTGCTACTCCCTCCACCATTAGCATGGATCAGTCTAGTTTCCCTGAGAGCAAAACACTGCGCCTCCTCGGGTTAACTCTCACAACAGATCTCAAGTGGAACGACTATATCGAATCCATAGCTAAGAAGGTTGGTTCTCTGTGTAGGGCCAGGCAGTTTTTCCCGTCTAAAATCATCCTGCACATATATAAATCCACCATCCGCCCTTATATTGAATATTGCTGAGGTATCTGGTCGGGTGCCCCTGCTATCCACCTAGGGGTCCTTGACAAAACACAACTGAGAATCTGTAATGTGATCAATCCCGACCTGGCAACCAAGATACAGTTACTTTCTCACCGGTGCAATGTGGCTTCTCTGTATCTCTTCTGCAAGTACTTTCACGGCTTTTGCTCCGATGAACTTAGTTCTCCGGTTCCCTCTATACATGAATTTGCTCGACCCACAAGATTAGCAACTAGGTCACGCCCTTTTACTGTGAAACCAATAAAATGTAAATGCAAATTCTACTCCGTCAGCTTCTTTTCTCGCACTTCCCGCCTGTGGAATTCCCTTCCGTTTACTTGCTTTTCCGACAGCTACAATCTCCAGGAGTTTAAGTGTGAAGTCAGTAGTCATCTCCTATTTTGCTAACTTACATCCTCTCTCTCATGCTCATTTCTCCATCCACTCCACCCTCAGTGTCTTAACCCTTCTCTTACCCACTTCCTGACACGCCCTGTAACCTGTCACTTTTTCTCATAACTTTCCTTCTATGTAACCCCCTGTGAACCAGTGGCAATAGACTGCCTTGCCTGGAGTAATATGATAATAAAAATGTTTATTATGTTGATTAACTACTGCTATGCAGTCGGTTTTTAATGTCTTATCACCAGTTTTGTTGTAGTTCTAATAAAGTAAATATATGTTTAATATTTTCAATCATTTACTTTTTATTCCTGTGACTGTTTGTTGTAGAGGCCCGAAAACACTGATTTGCCCATGGGCCCATAATGTTGTTAAGAAGGCCCTGGTCATATCATTGATGTCGCCATACAAAATGACACGAATATAGTAATGAAGGTGATTGAGAAAATTACAAACTACTCTGAGTTGGAATTTGAGATGACAAAATTGTTTAGAATGCAAGAAGGGAACGTCAAGGCGATTCTAGGGGTGATTGACTCATTGGGAATGGGTGATTTCCTCGGCCCACTAGGATTCCGATACCAATTTAGAGTCATCCAAAAATCAGTTCTTTAGGGCATCCAATATATTTTGAGGAAAGCGTTGTCTGAATGAGGTGCTTGTTGTGGTTTGACAAATAACTTAATGTACACAGTATGTACAAAAACTTACGCTGTGTGACAAAACATAATAATAATAATAATAATAATAATAATAATGTTCAAACAAATCATTTCATAATATTAGTTCGTCTCAAAAGTTCGTAAGCACTTGCAAAAAGTTGAACTTTTTACTCACAAAAACAACAAAAATTATTACTCAAAATAAAGACCATCATTTTCGAAGACTTTCTGCCATCGATCTGCAAGCTTTTGGATCTGGTCAAAGTACCATTCAGCCGGCTTCGCATCAAAGAATTCTTGACACACTTCCTCGATTTCATCAAACACGTCGAATCGGCGGCCCTTCAGAAAGTGTTGCATTGAGCGGAAAAGGCCGTAATCTGATGGAGCACAGTCAGGACTGTAGGCTGGATGTGGCAGAACCTCAACGCCGTTCAGCTCTTCAAACTTGTCTTTGGTCTTCCTGGCGATGTGTGGCTTGGCATTGTCCTGCTGCATCAAAGCGCGCTTTCGGTTGATCAGAGCCAGGTACTTTTGCTTCAACTTTTCGTAGACTCGCTCAAGTTGCTGACAGTAAAGTTCGACACTGATGGAAACAACTCAAAATTCACGATTCCTTCAAAGATCCACCAAACGCACAACATGACTTTCTTGCCGAATCGATCTTGTTTTGGAACCAACAGTGTCTCTTGCCTTTTCTGAACCCATCGCTTGTCTCGATTGGGCTGGACCAGATAGACCCATTTCTCGTCGGATGTCACAATGCGCTTCCAAAAAAGCTCGTCCAATGGATTGCTGAGCAATTGACAGCAAATTTCAACTCGTCTGTTGGCTTGTGCTTCGGTGAGTTCGTGCGGATCTTGGCAGGCTTTTTGTGAATAAAATCAAATTGCTTCAAATGTCGGTGAATTGCCGATTTGCCAACTCCAAGCTCATCAGCCAATTCTCGAGTGCTCGATGAAGGCGCAATGTCCAACCCGGTTTGCAAGTCTCTATCATCCAACTTTAACGGCCGTCCCGAACGAGGCTTATCGTCAAAACTCATGTCGCCAGAATCGAAACGCTTGTACCACTTTGAGATCGCATATGCAATTGTTCCTTCACCTTCGGCAACACAAATCTCTTCTGCAGCTTTGCTGGTTGAAAGACTTCGCTTCTAGCAGTAACGAATCAAAACTCGCAGCTCGATTTTATCAATTGCCATCTGGAATACAAAGATGAAGATCACTATAACAATATAAACGCAAAATTGCATAAAAATTCAATTTTTCGCAAGTGTTTACTAACTGTTGGGACAACCTAATAATAATAATAATAATAATAATAATAATAATAATAATAATAATAATAAATAATAATAAAAATAATAATAATAATAATAATAATAATAGCCGACAGTGTTTCAACTAAAAAATAAAAATAGAAAATTTAACTTTTGCTATAATTTTTTACAGGTTTCTATCTGAAATTAAAAACTGAGACATTATTTTCTAAACAACCCCATAAAACTGTTTACAAAGCATTTTAGAAAAAATAATGTCATATTAATTAGGTATTTAATTTTTGTTAGTTTTGAGATCCTGAAATAAACTACATTGCCAAACTCACTAAGAATAAAATTCGAGTGCGTGAGTAATTTTTTTTTTTTTTTTTACGACTCGTCAACCTTTTAGGTGTTATTTAAAGCCAGAAAACATTTTTAGATTGCATAAATTTGGGGAGAAAAATAATGATTTATTGATACAACTAATGCTAATTAACCCATAGCTGGGGGAGGAGAGAATAATTCATACATTTTTAAAAGGTACTTGTGCTTAACTAAATATAACGAACACAATTGGAATTGGAACTCTGCTCTCCGATTTCAACTCAGAGACGTTAACCATTACAGTATTCAAGTTTACAGGATTTGGTACTTCCAAGTGGTCACCCATCTAAGTACTGACCCAGCTTGATGTTATTTAACTTTGGTCCTCATCCGAGGACCAGTGTCATAAGCCAATAAAATAAAATTCTAATATTAATTTTATTATTATTTTGTCTTTTTTTTTTCTTTTCGTTAATTTTTTAAAAAAATTATAGAAAAAATCGTCATCACCTTATTCTCTCTGGCAAGGTGCCTCAACTGTTCATTCAGCCTTGGCAGTGTGGCAGGAGTTTTAATATAATACGATACAAACGCACTTTACATGCTCTCCCTGACATCGACCATATTTCATTTTACTCACATGAATAAAAAAACCAAAAGAAACCTTGCACTCTCTGCTTTTACCATGAATGCAGTTATCATTATGTAAACACCATTGCTGCTACCGATGATATAAATGTTGCCGTACTGACGGGTAGTGCTATTATTAATACTGCAACAGAATAAGCTTGTGTGTGTCTGTTTCAAGCCCACAATGTCAAGTCTTCCCTAGCTGACCGACAATTATTGATGACTCTGAGAGGTTAATCAAAGCTACTGTGTGTAGGGCAGTTGCGTCCAGTTATTGATACTATCACAAATGATGCAATAGTCGCGGGGAAGGGGTCAGCTGCTGCTAATGAAATTGTTGTTAACTGCCTTATTTTGTTACTAATGGCAGCACTGTCACTGAAGTAGTAGTACACTAGCAACAACTGCTACTTGTTGCTACCAAGACATTTCTTAAATTGTAATCCCCCCCCAAAAAATAGCAACTCAGCAGTTGTTAAATATGTAACCTCTTGTTTTATTTTTTTATTAATCAATTTCACCCCAAGCAAAGCACTAAAGCCACTAAAACACAAAAGGTTACTGGGTGTAGAATAATTAGAAAAGAGAAACATTACTAAGGAGCGAGAACAAAAGAAGATTAATAAGGAAGACAATAGACAGCGATTGAAATTTCATGTAAATTAGCGTTTCTTAACCGAGGTTTCCCAGAACTATAAGGTTCTGTAAAAAGACCCTAAGGGTTCAGCAAGAACAAGTGAGATAAGCTAATGCACTTTTGACTCTTTATTTAATTTCATATATATTATATTATATTACTAAACACGTACAATATATTCTTGGTTATTGTAATATTGTAATAATTATCATCCCATCTAACCTATTGTGTTATTAAAATGAAATAAAACTCCCCGATGAAGTATTATAAATGAAAAGTATGAATTTTATTTAGCATTATCAAAAAACTGACAAATAAGTATTAATTTTTCCT
The DNA here is from genome assembly GCA_037127315.1 of Ascarosepion bandense. Lineage (NCBI taxonomy): Eukaryota > Metazoa > Mollusca > Cephalopoda > Sepiida > Sepiidae > Ascarosepion > Ascarosepion bandense. The sequence goes on along the minus strand of JBBBDQ010001384.1, from coordinate 2,400,191 downwards.
TAAGCTTCTTCTATGTGTCCTGTCCCTTCAGGACGTAGGCGATCATGGCCTTTCACGTTTCCCTATCCCTTCTGTTATAACTCTCCCCAGGTATCTAGTTATTCAAAAATATATACTTTTATATCTACTACGTGAACTACGATGAAAATAAAATGAAAACAACATGGTATATAATTTTGTTTTTGCACAGGGGTTCCTTGAGACATGTAATGTATTTTAAGGGTCAGGCAAAGGGGAAAAAGGTTGAGAAACACTGATTTAAATATTTGAAGATTAAAGTTGGCTGGAAAAAAAATGGATCCAGAAGTGAGTTCCACAAGCTGAAAGTGCGAGAAAAAACAACTGTTAGCATAAAACTTCTGGTCACATCTAGCCAACTCAACTGTAAAATGGGTCAGTCAGTCAGTCAGTCAGTCAGTCAGTTAAGTGCCATACGTGAAACACGCTTGGGCGATCATGTCTCGAAAGAGACATGACTGAGTGGGCAGAAGATTATCCCGCAGTAGGTAGCCATTGCTTTCTGCGGTAGACTTGTTGCCAGCCAAGACTATAGAACCCAGTCTATCCTGTTATTTAACCGATAACTGGAAGGAAGAGACGGATTAATACCTTTCACAAGGGTATTTGCGCGTAAGTGAATGCAATGAATTCAACTGGAATTCGAACTCGGCTCCCCGATTTCTCGTTCCGAGACGATATCCACTGCACCACAACGCACATCCGCGTAAGGAGCTCATTCAAACAACTACCATGACATTATTTATAGAAAAGGTACAATGAAGCAACCTTACAGTGGTGAGAAAGTCACTGAAGTCAAGATGCCAGATCACAACCAATAATATTGCTGATTATTCTTTGGACTTTATCAAGGATCTCTAGATAAATAGCAGGAACACCAGGCCACACGTGGCACCAATATTCTAAGCATGGATGAATGGTACACTTATAGATATATATATATATGATCCACATCTTTTTTGTTATTACCATGACCTTTTGGCTATTGTGAACTTTGACCTTCTTCAGATACTTGCTGGTCTAGGTAATCATCAGGGAATTTCGAACTGAACGCTTCACTTACCGTATCTTCTTTGTGCATAATACAAAAAATTTTGAACGAAAATTAAAGGGTGTTCATATTAAAGGGTGCTCACATTTTCAGAAAATTCTCAGTCAGTTAAATGCCATACATGATACATGCTTGGAAGATCATGTCTCTTTCGAGACATGGCTGACTGGACAGAAGATTTTCCTACAGTAGCTTGCTATTACTTTCTGCGGTAGATTGGTTGCCAACCAAGGCTATAGAACCCAATCTGTTCTGCTATTTAACTCATAGCTGGAGCAAGAAGTGACGGATAAATACCTTTCCCAAGGACATTTGTGCGTAAGCGAATGCAGCGAATTCAACAGGAATTTGAACTCGGCTCTCCAATTTCTCATTCCAAGCTTGAAATCCACTGCACCACAGCGAAAAAAATTACTCTTATTTTAAAAAGCAAAATTGCAAATAGACTCAGTTTTTATCACAAGATAAAGTTCGTTTACTTTCTGATTTTCTTGTTTTTTATAAAGTTTTCTTTTTTTTTTCATTCATAATGAAAAACAATATAGAAATATAATAGAGTCATATCAAACGGAAAAGTGTGATAGATTCATTAACACTTTAAAATGCATATATAGTTAGCACCTTTCTCCAAAAATTCAGAAATAAATTTTGAAACAGAAATTAGGAGAAGAAACATGTAATAGCTAAATATTCGTTTCATTTCTATTCATTAATAACGTGAAAAATTTAATACTTTCGTAAAATATATGTATTACATTGAGATTCCAATAGATAATATAATTAAAATAATTACGTGGTGATGGCTGTAATACAGGGTCATGTACTACTCAAGGGTCTAATTTATTACTTGTTTGTAGCTTCAAAAACATGGGGTCGTATTATACTCAAGAAAACACAGTAATCTATACAGTGAGATTGTTTTTTTTTTCTGTCAATATTTGAGAATATCCAATTTTATTATTATTTAGTACTGCTCATTCATTGTTCTAAAGTTCTAAGTCTTAGTTTGCCCCTTTCTAGCCCAGAGGTTGAACTCATTATTAATTTGTTACCAAATTCATGAACTACACTTTAATCCACTAGGCTATTGTCTTACTTGTGTTCAAACACTTTATCTACCATAAAATAATCATTAATAATGCCGTGAATAGCAATAACTTTGTAGTAGATGATTCACATCAGATATTGATAAAGTTAATCTTGTATTCATTGTCCTTTAGAGAAGTTGGGTGCATCAGCAGATGACCTTCTAAACCCAAGTGCAGATCCGTACCTCACCTGATGCCAGTGGCTGTCTCCGATATGTAACATGTGGAGATGTAGCTTTTATATTACCATGTAGAATATGGCTCACTTCAGATGGTGTCAGAATAAACGTTACATTTAGTGTCCTACATAGAATCTAGATGAGGGGTCGATCCAAGAGATGAGCTTCAAGATAGTAGAGAGCCAAACTTCACTAAATCTCAGTAACTGCCAGATGTGAACACGTGGTAAAACTAAATCACATGTAAATATATAAGTATCCATCCAAGAGGAAATTGAAGAAACAGTCTTTTACATCCTGTTAATAATGTAGAATTCACCTTTAAGGAGAAAACCCTAACTCCACATACCTGCGCTCAATAACAGTAAAATTTAACGGTGCCCCTGAACTCTCCTCTGTCCTCTCCAAACTCTACAAGTACTGCCTCTCTACTTCTTGCTTTCTTGCTTGCTGGAAGTCTTTTTCTGTGGTTCCTGTATTAAATAACTCTGGAGAACCCTCAGCCCCTTTTAATTATCGCCCTGTCAGCCTCCTATCGATTTTTTGGCAAAGTGTTCGAGGCTATCATCAATGCTGAAGTGATTCAACATCTCACAGCGCACAGCTTCTTCTCCAATCAACAGTATGGTTTCTGCTTCACGGGATCTACTGCTGATATGCTAACGATCATTACAAAGTATATATACCAGGCTCTCGATAAGAACGGCGAAGCTCGAGCTGTTGCACTAGATATTTCCAAAGCATTTGATGGAGTCTGGCATGCTGGCCTTCTACACAAGCTACAGGTCTATGGTACAACTGGATGCCTGTTTGATCTAATCCAGTCTTTCCTTTCTACTTGCGTAATGAAGGTAGTATAGAACGGGTATGCTTCCAGATACTATCATACGAACGCGGGTGTCCCTCAAGGCTCTATTCTAGGTCCTACGCTTTTTCCGGTCTTCATCAACGATCCCATTGATGTAATCAGATCCTAAGTAGGCATCTACGCTGACAACACCACTATTTACTCCCGTCTCGATAAGAAATCTGACGAGGCTGACAAAGCAAACCTCACTGCTGATCTTGAAAAGGACCTCCAATCTGTGGTGGACTGGGGTAAGAAATGGCCGTAAATTTTAATGCTTCCAAAACGAAGCTGCTATCCTTTAACCACCATAGACAATCGCTGCTACCTCTCATTAGCATGGATCAGGCTAGTCTCCCTGAAAGCAAAACACTGCCCTTTTCGGCCTCTCTCAGCCGACCTCAAGTGGAATGACTAAATTGAATCCATAGCTAAATCTGCTGCTAGGAATGTCGGTTCACTGTGTAGGGCCAGAAAGTTTTTTTCGTCTGAATCTATCTTGCACATATATAAATCTACCATCCTCCCGTACATTGAATACTGTTGTCACATCTGCTCGGGTTCTCCTGCTATTCATCTCGGAGCTCTTGACAAAATCCAACGAAGAATCTGCAATGTAATCGATCATGACACCGTAGCTCAACTCTAGTCACTTTCTCACCGCCGTAATGTGGCTTCCCTCTGTCTCTTCTACAAATACTTTCACGGCTTTTGCTCTAAATAACTTAACTCATTGGTGCCCCCTATGTATGAATTTACTCGAGCCACAAGATTAGCAACTAGGTTCCACCCTTTTACTATGAAACCAATAAAATGTAAACGCAAATTCTACCCCACCAGCTTTTTTTCTCGCACTTCCCGACAGCTACAATCTTAGCTCACTGCTGCCCCCTCTACATGAATTTACACGAGCTACTAGGCTAGGAACTAGGTCTCACCCTTTTACAGTGAAACCAATCAAATGTAACTGCAACTACTAGTTCACAGCTTCTTTTCTCGCACTTTCCGCCTGTGGAACTCCCTTCCGTATACTTGATTCCCTGACAGTTACAATCTCGAAGAATTTAAATGCAATGTCAATTGTCATCTGTTATCTCCTTGACTAGCATCCTTTCCCTGACAACCCTTGTATCATGTTCTTCTTCCTTTCCACTCTACTCTCATGCAGCCCTCTTCACTCCAGTGTTCTCAATAATTTTTTACCCATTCTTTGACGCCCCCTGTAACTTGTTCCTTTTTCTCTTCACTCATCTCTTATGTCACCCCCCTACGCACCAGTGGCAATATTGCCTTGCTTGGGGTGAAATGATTATAAAAAAACTCAGCATAAACAATTGGTCTATCCCAAAAGTATATTGCTATTTAATACTAATGAAAAAAAAAACAGCTAACCCATGAGACCTGACAACATCTCTTGCACTTTCAAAACATCCTGCAAATTTATATTTCAGGATTGCCATCAGCTGCCTTATCAAATTCTCTTTAATCTCGTACACAGTCTAAAATCTCTTACTTTTCAAAGTGACTTTAACGCTGAATACAAGTCGCAGAAAACCGAACTTAGACTGTAAGGGTGCTGATAAATATGGATAATTCAATCTTTTATCAAACAAGCAAAATGGACTGACAATTTGCACAGAGAAAGAAAGAAAGAAAGAAAGAAAGAAAGAAAGAAAGAAAGAGGTGCTGATAAATTTAGATAATTCAGTGTTTTGCAAAATGTGCCGATTGGGTAATTGCGGATATCTTACGAACAGACAATGTACACCAAGGAGGGAAGGAAGGAAGGAAGGAAGGAAGGAAGAAAAGAAGGAAAGAAAGAAATAAAGGTAAAAACAAAAAGGAAACTTAATCCCCGATACATAACATGGCATGTTATTGAACTCCAGATTTCATTAACTGTTCGTGTGTTTGCCCTGAGGCCATCTACAAATGTTATGCTCCATAGTAATATGAATCTTTTTTTAAGTAGCAACTATCGACTGAAATTTTCAAAACAAATGGAAGCAAATAGGTCACTTGCATACAGAATTAGAGAGAGTTCAAATTTTTATAACACAATAAAGGAAGAGAGCTTGGAGAATTTGGCGTTCACATGATGTAAAAGATAAAGATGGAAACATCAAGTAACGAGCTTGTGTAAATGGAAGTTGTAGAGAGCTGTTATATATATATATCCTGGTTCTGGATCTACAACGATGACCATTGTCTTCACAGACTACGACGAACAAGAACACGTATATATAAAAATATAAATTTATATTTTTATTCTTCGTCGGTGACGGTTGTGTGGAGGAAGAGGGCAGCCGGTGATATCGCGCACACGTAGGAGTTCTCAGGGAATCGTTAACCAACGGGAGCTCTCTCTCTCTCTCTCTCTCTCTCTCTCTCTCTCTCTGCTAGAAACCCAGACTTATATAACCTAAAACTCTCACGAAATTGCCCTTGATGTCAATCATGTTTATGTCGGCTATTGCCTTTCAAACCTTTGTTGTCACCTGTGTTTTCTGTTTTTGATGTCTATCATATCTTTGTCGGCTATTGCTTTTCAAGCCTTTGTTGTAATCTGTATTTTATGCCTTTGATGTCAATCATATCTTTTTTGGCTATTACCTGTATTTCTGTTTTTGATGTTGTGCCCCGACGCCATCATCCACGGCCGGAATATATTTTTGTCAATCATATTTTTGCTGGTCAAGGTAATAAATTACAGAGCCATGATCACCCATGTCAAGGGGATTTGCGAGTAATATAACTAAAAAGCTTGACTAAATGAATGACAGAACATGGACTGGACGGTATAGTAAAGGAATAAACAGTCATTAGAAGTACAAAGACTAGGACGTTGTGAAGAGCCATGATCACCGAACCCCCCACCCCCACCCCGAGGAATCTTCGAGTAATATAACTAACAAGTTTGCCTAAATGGATGGTAGAACAGGAATTGGGTAGGCAGTCCCTACAACTATGGGTTAAATAGCAAGACAGATTTGGTTCTATAGCCTTCGTTGGCAACCAGTCTACCGCAGAAAGTAATAGCAACCTACAGCGGGAAAATCTTCAGTCCAGTCAGTAATGTCTCGAAAGAGACATGATCTAACAAGCGTGTACCAGATATGGCATTTAACTGACTGACAAAAATTTAAATCTGGGAAGTGTTCTATTAGAAGACAGAAATTGTGACACTGAGATCTGAAGACTTATTGGGATGGCCAAAGTTACACTTCAAAAACTAAGTAGAATATTAAGAGACAGGAAAAATCGTTACAAACAAAGAAAAGAGTACTGGACTGTCTCATGATATCTGTCGTCCTGTACGGTAGCGAATGCTGAAAAATCTCCTCAAAGAAGAAGAGACTTGAAGCAACAGAAAAATGGTTCTACAGAGGGATGCTGAGAATATCATGGGCCGAACATGTGAAACAACGACGAGTTTTGGAGAGAATGAAAACAAAAAGGAAATTTATACTTAATATCAGGAAGAAGCAGTTGAAATTTCTGGGACACGTAATGAGGAAGGAAGGCTTGAAAAACCTGATACTTACAGGACGGATTGTGGGATAGATGAAAGCAGCGCGTAACGTACTTGATGAGCTTGAGCAAATGGGTTGGAGAACAGGGTATTGGAGAAATAACTAAAAGACATAACTTATTAAGAATTAAAGGAAGATGTGGAGGGACCTGATCACATATGTCTTGAAGGAATACAGCACATAGAAGAATATGACTTCAGCCCTCAAATTTGGATCAGTTGCTTTCACCTGAAGAAGAACCTCTGAATTACTGTAGACGCTCAGTATCTGTGGCCTTGTGCCAAACTAATCTCAGCTTAGTATATTGCAACTCTAGAATTTTCAGGATGCCCACAAAGCCATAAATTAGATAACTGCCAATAAATTCAAGAATTTTCAAAGAGGTGATTGTTAAGGAACTTGTCTGTCTGGCTATTACAACTGAATCGTGAGTTCGATCCTCACAAGGTGTTTACAAGTTGTGACAAACCAATGTACGCTTAGTATATTAAAACTCTAGAATATTCATGGTAACCACAAATCTATAAGTTTCGAAATTGCTAAGTGTAACCGTAAGTTCTATTCAAATAGTTTCTTCTCTTGCACTTTACTCCGATGGAACTTTCTTCTTTCTTTCCCGAAAACTATGATGTAAATACAACGTCAATCTTCATTTTCTGTCTTCTTTAACGTTGTCTTTATTTTTGTTCTTTCTCCTCAGTAACGTTATTTTCAGTTTACCTTCATTTGCAGTAACCCCACTCCCTCTAAGTTTTAGTAGCTTTATTTCCTTTCCTGAGTTTAAAAAAATGGCTATAAACTACAAATTTTTCAAAGTGGTGATATGGTTAATGAGCTTGTCTGGTTGACCATTACCACTGAGTTGTGAGTTTGATTCTCAATAGGTGCTTAGTATTTGCGTCCTTGCGACAAAATAAACTAATTTTAATATATGACAACACTAAAACTTTCATTGGTCATAATTGTAAAAAATCACCAATAAGTGATACAAAAATAATAAAAATTTGCTTTGTTTTTGGTTTGTATTTTTTAATTTTAATTCTTTTTTTGTTGCCGATAGAAATATTGTGCAATTTTCAGAATATATATTCAGTTGACTCTTCCCCCAGTGACCTATGTGTGTGTTTTGAGCTCCGCTAACCTCAGCTTAGTAAATAGTGCCTGTCACATAAGGTATTAATACTTAACCTGATTCTCTATCAGCCAAAATATGATCTTTCCATTTCTTTTACAGCAGTGGTTCTCAGAATCCTTGGCCATAACCATTCCCCATTTTAAATTGTCATCTGGTAATTTTTTTTCTTTTAACATTATACTTATGATTTCTTCTTCTTCTTCTTCTTCTTCTTCTTCTTCTTCTTCTTCTTCTTCTTCTTCTTCGCCTTCTTCTTTGCCTCTTCTTCTTCACCTTCTTCATCACCTTCTTCCTTACCTTTTCTTCTTCTTCTTCTTCCTTTCTTCTTCTTCTTCTTCTTCTTCTTCTTCACCTTCTTCTTCTTCTTCTTCTTCTTCTTCTTCTTCTTCTTCTTCTTCTTCTTCTTCTTCTTCTTCTTCTTCTTCTTCTTCTTCTTCTTCTTCTTCTTCTTCTATGTGCTGGCCTACCGCAAGATGGGTGACCGCTTAGGAATACTAACTGCTTTCAACTTTGATGTGCAAGTGGTACGGTAGACAACGGCTCAATTTAAAATCGAAGTGCCAAGTTCTAATCGGGTTCTTTATAGTCACTTATGGAGGTACGGTGGCGCAATGGAATGAAGAATCGGAGAGACGAGGCCGAATTACATTCACTTACGTGATAATACCCTTGAGAAAGGCATGAATCCATCTTTCATCGCACACACTCAATAGCAAGACAGACTGGGTGCTATAGTCTTGGGTGGCAACCGGTCTAGGAGAAAGTATACCCTGAATTCAAATCAGCCTGGAGAGGGTTGGGCTCTTGCCCAATATACACCACTTCTATTGTAGCTGCTGTGCATGTGGTGCCTGGTGAGCTACGGTACTCGTGATCGTGATATTCACTTAATAATACCTTTTGGGAAAGGCATGAATCTACCTCTTTCCTTTCAGTATGAGTTAATTAGTGGAACTAGTATAATTGTTATTTCCAAAACTTTCCTTTAAAAAATAATTTCTGGCTTTAAATAACCTGCAAAAGGTTGATAAGCCGTAAAAAAGCAAATCAATGCGATGTGTTCTTTCAGAACGTGGATGATTATGTCTCTCCACAACTTCTTATCTCTTGTACTTCTTAGTAATAGTTATCTTTTTGCAATTGACTTTCGCGCTTCATTCACAGCAACAGGTCAGGTATGTGACCCGTTGCCTCTCACTGTCAATTCCGACTCCCACTGTCAGTCTTGTCTTCGATATATCAGCATGTGAGCATCAAATTTTCCAAGCCATCATTATGTGTCCAAGATATTTCAGCTGTTTCTTTCTGATTCTGAGGATATTTTTTCTCTCCCATTTTACGCACTTCATCAACAGATCTTTTCAGCATCCTTCTCCAGCATCGCATTTCTGTTGGCTCCGGTCTTTTCTTCATCCGGATGGAAATTGTCCAGAATTCACTGACATATACACACTTGTGCAGATTAATTGAAACAAAACGATTGATGTCTTCCTAGGATCTTTCACACTTTTTCTGATCCCGTATACGTCGTCTCTTGGCGTTGTTTTTGTTTTGTTTTTTTTTGTTTTTTGTTTTTTGTTTTTTTTGTTGTTGTTTTGTTTTTTTTGTTTTTTTTCGTTCTTCATTTTTGGACTGATGGATCCAGTTTGTTTCTTCGCCTTGATGACACGACTGACAGTTGAAAGGCTGATACCAACAATATCTATGATCTCTGTAAGGCTTACCAGTGTGTTTGTGCAGCGTTAAGATTTTCGTATGCTTCTTTGGAGTATCGTCTATCGCAGACAAGTAACGGAAAGTCGAGATAAAAATCTGATGCAATCACGGATAACGCAATATTATTCAAGGCCAAAAAAATTTCATCATACACCCCGAAAATAGATTCATGTTTCTGTACCCCACTGTCAGTTAAGAGCCATACGTGAAACACGCTTGGGCGATCATGTCTCGAAAGAGACATGACTGACTGGGCAGAAGATTATCCCACAGTAGGTTGCCATTGCTTTCTGCGGTAGGCTGGTTGCCAGCCAAGGCTATAGAAACCAATCTGTCCTGTTATTTAATCCATAACGGATAGAGGGAGTAATACCTTTCCCAAAGGTATTTGCGCGTAAGTGAATGCAATGAATTCAACTGGAATTCGAACTCAGCTTCCCGATTTCTCGTTCTGAGCCGATATCCACTGCACCACAACTCTCTCTTGCTTTAGATCTCCCCTTTACCGGTCTACCCCACTGTAAATGACCTAATCTGAGAAAAAATATAAATCGATTACACTTTGTCACTCCAGTGAGTCTAAAACTGACCGTATGATGAAAGAGAAGAAACTAAAGCAGTTGTTTCAATTAATTTGCACAAGGGTCTAGATGACTGAAATTTCAAACCACGCAAAAATTCCCTAGACTTGAGATTCTTCTCGTACAAACCAGGTGCCTCTAACCAGGTGCCTCTAACCAGGTGCCTCTAACCAGAGAGGGAATCAGTATTCTGAATTCAAGTCGATTAATAGAGTAATTGTAGATAATAACAAGCAGAAGAATTTTATATATAAATGAGAAAGTCCAAGAATCGGGCACATTCTGTATACTGATTTGAAGTAGATTAGTACAGAGGTTTTATATACAAGGACGCAGAATAATTCTATATATAGATAGGCAGGACCAGGAAACATATATTCTGTAATATGATCTCAAAGACATTAGTGCAGAAGTTGTATATACTGTTATATATCCACAAACAACAAACACGCATATATATAAAAATATGAGTTATATTTTTATTAATGACGATGGACCGTGTAGCACAGGGACAGAGAATTGAGAGCGCGCTTCCAAGGGTTGACGGGGGGGGGGGTCGTCGTATCTGTTCTTCTCTACGTCTCTCTGCCTAGACTGCCTAGACTACCGTGAAATCCGCGCCCGAGGTCTTTTTATCTCCAAACCGGCACTTCCGATTTTTGCCTCGCCTACGCACGCCCACGTAATTCTCAGGGACACCTGTTCTGCTTGCCTCTTGTAGCCATTTCCGCTACTGCCGGAAATAAGGTCAAACAAACATCCGTTCCTTTCAACGGCCGGAAAACGCCCCCGCTTGCATCAGCTTCCTTCTTCGGGTGGGGCCAGATTATTATATTACAATACAAGGTAGTAGAATAATTGTATAGAGATTACTGGCGGCTCTGTATAATGTGCTGAATAAAAACAAATCCTCAGTCCTTCAAACTAATTGAAGAGATAAAGGACTGAGGATTTAGTTTTGTTCAGCACAATAACTGAGGATTTGGCAGTACTTCAAATTAATTGAAGTATTATCATCTACTGCAGACAAAACAGTAGTTTGCTTGGAAATTCTCTTTCCAACTCCATTCTCGACTCGTCTGGTGTCTTTCTTCCAGACTTCCAATATAGAATAGAGTCTCTACTGGGTAATATGCGTATAACTCCGTCCATAGTTTCTGTTGTCATTTCTAAACAAAATTCCTATAAGCAGTGGTGATTCTAGAGTGGGGCAAAAGGTGCCAAGCCCCATCCCAAAAAGAAATTTTAGCTTGCCCCTCGATTGCTCCTCCCTTTTATAAGCTTCAAAAATTTATGAAACTGATCAGTCTCTGATTTTGATGATTCTGTCACCCCTCAGATTGGATATTTTGCATTTGGAATTTTTGGGATTGACTTTGTGAGTACGTCTTTCTGAGTTTCGTCCCTCTGTATTGTTGTTTGTTGTATTTTTTGTGTTAACTTTTTTCGTTGGACTGTTTTCGTGTTGCTGTGAGACGTCATCCAAAATGGAGGGGTCTCCCCAGCCAACTGTTACGCAGACGGCTTCACCGTCAGTATGAAACCAAACACAAGTAAAAAAAAAAAAAAAAAGACGCGGCCTACTACAGCCAAAAGCCTCAAGAACTTAAAGAATTTATAAAAGATAATGAAATTCTAGCCATTCCGGATACACTAGATGCCATTTTTTTTAGTAAGGACAATCTCCCTGTTGACATCCGATATTAAACTCACAACTTTATCGGTGTCAGTAGGGAGACGATGGAGGATGCCATAAAAAGCCTAAAAGTTGTGCCCCAAATGCTGGCAAGGAGGTCTAGGGCTATGTGGGACGTGTTGCTTGCATTCGGCAGAGAGGGCCAAGTCGTTAGCCTGAAATGTGATTGTAACAAAAAGTGTACGGCTTCAGACATAGGCACACGGCGGACTAGAGTGATTGTCCATGATGTGCCCCTTGACATCAGCAGTGATCATGTGGGACATTCTGTTGTTCCGAGGTAGGAAACTTTTTGTGGTGGTGGAATGAAGAAAGCCACACTGCTGGACGTGTGGAGCTGCTGGGCAGTGGACACGTGTCCAAGGTGTGCCCGCAGAAGAATTCAGTAGCAACACCGTTAGCACCAGTGGTTGCAAAAACTACTACAGCGAAGGAGGCGATGGTTGTGACAGAAGAATCCAGCCAACAAAAAAAAACAAAAAAAAACAAAAAAAAAAACAGACAGATGGACGGAGGTTGTGAGGAGGGTAGATAAACAGCTTTCCCTCTTCTCCAATGGGACGTTGCCCCCAAAAGGGTGCCGTTACCAAAAAAACTTTCGCCCCCCCCCCCAAAACAGCGGAAGTTTCAAAAGGAGGAGATGGATCAAGTACAGGCCACCGAACATGAAATCAATATGGAGAATGAGGAGATGCCTCCTCCTCGCACATCATTACTGAAAAGAGGGAGGGCAGATGAGGAGGAAGAGGGAAAAGCAAAAAAGAAACTAGCAGGGCGGAAAGGACCCTGTTTGTCGCCAAGGCTCAATCTTTCCCTACTTCACATGCAAAAATCCAACAGCAAAGCAGAGACAGGTAAGCAGTCTCTCTTCTTTCCTCTCTAGAGCTCCTGTTTCTCCCTCTCCGAAACCATCTCCAGCACCATCCCCCACACCATCACCGAAATCATCACCCAGCCCTTCCCAAGAGGTGGGAAAGGTTTTGAAAAGAAAAACTTCTATAAAGGCAAAAAGACGTGAGGTGGACAGACAGGACCTTGAGAGAGACTTGTCCTCATAGAAAATGGTCCTCAAAAGAAATTAGCACACGAGAAAGGAGAAAGAGAACGAACGTGCAACGCGACCTTAAGTCTTGAAGTTTTCCCTTGTTATATTTAGTGTGTTGTCTCGTTGCTCCCATCTTACTGACTGACTGACTGACTGACTGACGCCGACCGAAACCATTTATAGTCATTTGGTTTATTCGCACTGGATCGCTAAGTTTTTTTGGTCTTTCAAATCGCTTCCATTGGTCAGAAAATCGATTTAATATCTACTCGCGAAATCCGGTTTCGAATTTTTCTTTAAGCACATGGTAAATCCTTTTTCTATTTGGCAAAGCCAGGATTTCACACGACATTGTGAATTTTTGTAAAAGTGAAGAAGAAAGTTGCTTTTAATTCTTAATTTCCTATCCAACACGATACAAGTATTTGCTCATCTCTTAGTAGCAAGTCCGACAGATCCGACAAAGTAAATCAGGTAAGTGTTCTCGAAAAGAAATCCCGATAAGTAGTTAAGCTGCAGCAAGAAATGGCTTGTAGATTTTAACGCATCTAAAACAAAACTTTAATTTAACCATCATTAAGAAATTTTCTGCCTGCTATCAGAATTAGGGTAGGTTGATTTATCATATTTTTAAGATCAACATTGCACTCAGTGGAAAAAAAACTGGGGTTTGCCATAATAAGTACTGCTACTGTAAATTAGATTTATACCTTTTACCAATTTTCGAGCAATTATTTTTTTCAAATCAACTAAAAAATTACAGAAAAACCTGCAGAAATCAGGTAGAAATTAAGTAGCTTAAAAACTGACTTCAAATTTTTACTTTTCCAAGAATAAATTCAAATAAAGTTAATATTAATTTACATTGAATGGAAAATATATTCAAACCAGAATTCTCATTACAAATCACCACAAGCAAAATACGCAAATTATATGGAAGTTGGTGTTTTACAAATACCTAACTTCCGCAGGTTTTTGTTTACAAACTGACTTCAAAATTTTACTATTTTAAGAAATCCAAATAAGGTTGATATTTTTTCTGTGAAATACATTGAATGAAAAATATATTCAAACCAGAATTCTAATTATAAATCACCACAAGCAAAATACGCAACATTTTTACTGTATTCGATAAGTAAAAACTGTAAAAAAAATTATAAAAGATTACAAAACGGCTACTCAATAAATAATATTTACTATATCATTTATTAAATCATAATTAATATAAACAAAAGAAAAATATAGATAAAAGTGTATATGACGCCATAATACTGCTAGGCACACATTATTAGACAAAATGTTTTAATTTTGCATAGTTTATTAAAAATACCACCAAAGATTACTGTACTAAATAATGTTTCATCACAAAATAGCTAAATTTTCAGTATAATTTCTTTTTGAAGTAAATGAAGGTCTTATTTGATGACACAATGATATAGTGACAATGTTCACGCGCTATGCATCTCGACCATATACAATTTGTAAAGCGTTAGTAAATTATAAATTTTATAAGGGTGTGCTATAAGGGTGTGCTATAATACTTTCACTGATCTAAACTTAATTTTCAAGATCATTTCCTCAGAAATGAGAAAAAAAATTGAAAAAAATATTTGTTTCCTTATTTATCATGTCGACGCCCCAACTTTGAATTGAGCGCCAAACCACAATTCCAAAATCGACCTGCCCTCATCAGCATGGCTGTTTCTAAACTCCAGACGAGCAACACTCTACAGCTACTTGGAATCGCCTTTTCCACTGATATGAAGTGTAGCAAGAAAATTTAATCGAATTGATACGTTCATTGTTGCTCAGAAAATTCTTGTCGTCCAAATCCATCTTTCTAAATCTATCATTCATCCGTGTATTGAATATTTCTGCTATTCGTCAGTGCATTGAATATTTCTGCCATTCGTCCATGTGTTCAATATTTCTGCCATTAGTCCGTGTATTGAATGTTTCAGCCATTCGTCAGTGCATTTAAAATTTCTGCCATTCATCCCTGTATTGAATATTTCCGCCATTAGTCCGTGTCTTCAATATTTCTGCCATTCGTGCATATATTGAAGATTTCTGCCATTCGTCCGTGTATTAAGAATTTTTGTCAACCGTTCGTGTATTGAAAATTTCTGCCATTCATCCGTGTATTTAATATTTCTGACATTTGTCCGTATATTGAATATTTCTGCCATTCATCCGTGTATTCAATATTTCTGCCATTTTCCTGTGTATTCAATAATTCTGCCATTTCGTCCGCGTATTAAATATTTCTGCAATTCGTTCGTGCATTGAAAATTTCTGCCCTTTGTCCGTGTATTCAATATTTCTGCCATTTGTCCGTGTATTCAATATTTCTGCCATTTGTCCGTGTATTCAATATTTCTGCCATTCGTCTGTGTATTCAATATTTTACTATTCGTCCGTCTATTCAATATTTCTGCCATTCGATCGTATATTCAGTATTTCTGCCCTTTGTCCGTGTATTCAATATTTCTGCCATTCGATCGTATATTCAGTATTTCTGCCCTTTGTCCGTGTATTCAATATTTCTGCCATTCGTCTGTGTATTCAAAATTTTTACTATTTGGCCGTCTATTCAATATTTCTGATATTCGCCCGTGTATTCACTATATATGCAATTAGTCAGTGTATTTAAAATTTATGCCATTCATCCGTGTATTCAATATTTCAGCCATTCACCGTGTATTAAATATTTCTGCTATTCGTCCGGATATTCAATTTTTTTGCTATTCGTCCGTGTATTCAATCTTTCTGCCATTCGTGCGTATATTGAAACGTTTTGCCATTCGTCCGTATATTAAAAATTTCTGCCAAGCGGCTGTATATTAAACATTTCTGCCATTCGTCCGTGTATTTAATGTTTCTGTCATTCATTCGTCTTATCAATAATTTTGGCATTCATCCGGGTATTCAATATTTCAGCCATTCGGCCGTGTGCTGAAAATTTCAGCCATCGACCTTGTATTCAATATTTCTGCCATTCTTCCGTATATTCAATAGTTCTACAAGTCGTCCGTGCATTCGATATTTCTGGCATTAGTCCGTGTATTTAGAATTTCTGCCATACATCCTTGTATTTAATTTTTCTGCTTTTCGTCTGTGTATTGAAAATTTATGCCATTCGTCTTTGTATTCCAAATTTCTGCCATTCGTTAGTGTATTCAATATTCTTGCTATTCATCCGAATATTTAATATTCCTGTCATTAGTCCGTTTATTCATTATTTCTGCCATTCTTCCGTGTATTCAATAGTTCTGCCGTTCGTCCGTGTATTTAATATTTTTGCTATTCGACGTGTATTCAATGTTTCTTCCATTCGTCCGTGTATTCAATATTTCTTTCATTTCTCGTGTATTCAATATTTCTGCCATTTGTCCGTGTATTCAATATTTCTATCATTAGTCTGTCTATTCAATATTTCTCCCATTAGTCTGTCTATTCAATATTTCTTCCAGTCTTCCGTGTATTAAAAATTTCTGCCATTCGTCCGTGTATTCAATATTCCTGCCATTCTTCCTAGTATTGATAATTTCTGCCATTCGTCCAGGTATTTAATATTTCCGCAATTCGCCCGTGTATTGATAAATTCTGCCATTTGTTCGTGTATTCAATGTTTCTGCCATTCGTCTTGTATTGAAAATTTCTGCCATTCGTCCGTGTATTCAATGTTTCTGTTATTCGTCCGTATATTCAATATTTCTACCATTCGTCCGTGTATTCAATACTCGTCCCTGTATTGAATATTGGAAGACCTAGGAACTCGACTTTAGTTACTTTCCTGTTGACGTAACCTTTCTCTCCTCTGTCTTTTCTACAAATATTTTGTGGCAGTTCTTCTGATGAGCTATTCTCCGTTATGCCTCGACTGCATGAAGTTAAGAGTGCGACTAGATTGGCAACTGGGTCTCACTGTTTTACTGTTGAATTAGCAAGATGCAACCGTCTGTTCTATTTTGATAGTTTTTGTCTCTTAATTCTCATCTATGAAACTCTTTCCCAATTTCTTACTCCCTTGCCACGTACAAACTTTGAAAGTTTAAATGCAAAATAAATTGCCATCTTCTATCTTCTTGAATCCTGTTTCATTATTGTCCTTTTTCTCACATCTCCTTACTAAAATCCTACTATTCTCTTTCACTGCCTATAACGCCATACGTCCTAGCGGTATCATCGCTTTGCTTGAGGTGAAATAATTGAGAAAAAATTCTTCCCTCTGATTTTTTAGGAGATTAGTATATTTGTTGTATAATACTAACAAGTAAAACAATAATATCTAGAGAAGAGGGCAGGGATTCAGCCATATTCTGCAATCTTGTCTCATGTAGATTAGCACATTAGTTGTAGGATGTGCGTTGTTGTGCAGTGGATATCGACTCGGAACGAGAAATCAGAGAGCCGAGTCCGAATTCCAGTTGAATTCATGGCATTCACTTACTCTTGAGAAAGAGTAAGTATTGCCTCCAGTTATGGGTTAAATAACAGGACAGATTGGGTTCTATAGCCTTGGCTGGCAACCAATCTACCGCAGAAAGCAATGGCAACCTACTGCGGGATAATCTTCTGCCCAGTCAGTCATGTCTCTTTTGAGACATGATCGCCCAAGTGTGTTTCACGTATGGCACTTAACTGATCTGACTGAATATAATGGTTGGAAACATAGTTAAAACTTATACTGGGCATAAAGTGGGGGATTTGTTTTCTATTGTTATAAAGTAATAAACTGTTCCCCCACTAATTACTACTTAATAATATAATACATCTCTTCCCCCTCTAGCTATGAGTCAAATAACAGGACAGATTGGGTTCTATAGCCTTGGCTAGCAACCAATCTATCGCAGAAAGCAATGGCAACCTACTGCAGGATAATCTTCTGTCCAGTCAGTCATGTCTCTTTTGAGACATGATCGCCCAAGCGTGTTTCACGTATGGCACTTAACTGACTGACTTTTTTTTATCGCAATACTAGACTTACGTCGAGTGCTTATCAATTATCAGTTGAACTTGCTAGATGTAGCCATAAATTCTATGCTAACAGTTTTTTTTTCTCGTACTTGTAGTACTTCGATGCTAACTTGTCTTTTTTTGTTTTGCTTTTGTTTTTTCTCGCTTGTAGTTCTTCTTTCTGGTTCTATGCTTTCCAGCCAACTTTAAGTAGCAAAAATCTAAATGCAATACCAATCGCTATTGACTGTCCTCGTGATTATTCTTACCTCTTCCCGCTCATTATTAATGTTTCTGTTCTCAATTCTTCCACACCCTCTAACCCCTTGTATTTTAGTGCTTTACTGCCTTGTATGGGGTGATACATATAAAAAATAAAATAAAATGCAATGTCAATCACTATCTACTGTCCTCGTGATTATTCTTACCTCTTCCCGCTCATTATTAATGTTCTGTTTTTAATTCTTCCACTCCCAGTAACCGCTTGCGTCTTAGTGGCTTTTCTGTCTCGCATGGGTGACACCGTTTAAACAAAAGACAAAACAATCCGAATGATGTCATATGTAGATCAGAATGACCGGGAATCAGGCCAAGGTACCGTCACACTGATAAATTCTTTGGTATAATTTGCAAGAAACAAAATGACTAGCGTCTGATTCTCCTAGACTAAAATTAACAAATTTCAATTAAATTTGATATATGAGAGGATTCTGAAACATCGTCGGCCTGCTCTAATTCTTCCTAACATCAATATTTTTATTTTCCTCCCCTTTTTTTAGATCCCTTTTTTCTCAGGTCAAGAACCTTTCAAAAACCTGCACTGATATACAAATGACTAATGAAAGTGAGGTGTTAAGAGCATGAAACACTAATCAATACCAAACAAAGACAAAGTTGTTAATAATTGAACTGTGGTGTCTCTTTGTACAAACTATGAAACATTTGTTAGACGCTTGGTTAAACACATTGGCAAATGTGTTCGTTTTGCAAGCTATTGACAAGTGAACTTAACCTACTCTGAATGTCCGAATTAGGCAAAAGTATTGCCAAATCGGATGTGCGTTGTGGTGCAGTGGATATCGACTCGAAACAAGAAATCGAGGAGCCGAGTTTGAATTCCAATTGAATTCCTTGCATTCACTTACACACAATACCCTTGGGAAAGGTATTAATCCGTCTCTTCCCTCCAGTTATGGGTTAAATAATAGGACAGATTGGGTTCTATAGCCTTGGTCGGCAACCAGTCTACCGCAGAAAGCAATAGCAACCTACTGCGGGATAATATTCTGCCCAGTCAGTCGTGTCTCTTTGGAGACGTGATCGCCCAAAGCGTGTATCACGTACGGCACTTAACTGACTAGTGAGTTATGTTACATTTAAAAGCATGGTAATATCACGGTTGTATTTTTCAGTATGCTTTAGGACATAGATAAAGTTAGCCTATTAGCCTCGTTTTCATTAATATGTATGAAATGACATCACCTCTCTAGGGAAATGTATTTGAGTGACTTTTAGGAATAGGAGTTCGCTATTATATTCTCCAAACCGATGGGAAACTATTCCTCGATCATTTTATATAAAAAGTCTATTCACATAGTATAATCTAAATAATAATATTTTATTATCATTTATAATAATAATGTAATAATATAATCTCTTATAATTTGCAATACATTTCTATAATAAAATTATTTGTAATGTTTATAGTAAAATCATTAGCAATGCATTTCCATTATAAATATAAAAGTTATTCTATCAGTAATACCTGCAGTGGTTCTTGGTCATAAATTATACATTTCTTTCTGATTTTCAGTGCAATTCACTTAAAAAATCATTGCTAATATATTCTCATAATAAAACTAGCAGTATAGCCCGGCATTGCTCGGGTGTAATAAAAGCTTTAAAACTAATCCATGGTCCTGGAGCTCAGACTCTGTGGACGTTGGCACGAAAGACTAAAAAGCAATAGTTGTTTCCAGTTAAAGAGAAACCGTAGACTGAAAGAAAAATGAATGGATGTAAGTCAAATTTTCATTTCCTGATATCGATATCAAATAAGTTTTTTTGGTCGTAAACTGAATTTTGAAGGCTAAATAAGTCATTTGAATAAATGGTATCATGGCTGAAACTAAGAACTACAATTATACCTACTTAGAGCCAAACCCGAAGCAAAAACTAAAATAAAAGGGTTGAAAAAAAATACAAACATCTTGCCTTTTATATATATATATATATATATATATATATATATATATATATATATATATATATATATATTCTCGATTTTCTGCACTATTGTAAGAACTGCAACCTTGAAACTTCTGAATATCGTTTCTTATGTCTTTGTCTATGAGTGTATCAAATTTGATTAAAATCGGACCACTCCTTCTATAACCCGATTTTTTCGATTATCGATTTTCGATATTTATCGGGGGTACCTCGACACAAAACCTAGCTAAGAACACTCGCAGACGCTTATAGTACAACTATGTAATTTTTCAAGAAAATCGGTTCAGCCGTTTCGGAGTCTATAGGTAACACACACACACACACACACACACACACACACACACACACACACACACACACACACAGTATCCTGACTTTAAACTTTCGTCGGCAGAACTTCCGGGAACCACTCCGTCCACCCATCAGGGAGTATCAGCAATTGACTGCTTATAATTCTTGATTTTTCTTATTTATATACACTTTTCATTGTATTTTTTACAGTGCATGTGTGCGTAGATGTGTGTGTGTGTGTGTGTGTGTGTGTGTGTGTGTGCGTGCGCGCGCATGTGATCATGTGCCCATCTTGCACGTATGTTATGCTTATTTGTCTTTTTCATTGCTTTCTTCACTTCACACTCACTGCTTAGCGTTCGCTCTCTTTTTTTCACTTTTTCCACTTTTCTTTCAATAGCAGCCATTTTGACTTCTTTGGGATTCTTTTTTTTATTTTTCAATTTTTGACACATTTGTAAACAAAAGTTAATTCTCAGTTTTAAAAATCTTGCAAAATAAAATATAGATCTGTTACACGTTATTTTTAGAAAAGTAGCAAATTTAATGTTAGATGAATCTGATTTATACAAGTGTTACTTATTTATAGCATGACATTTAGACTAAAACTATTTCTTAATCACGAATTGTAGATCTTGTTGATCTTTTCCGTATGATTTGTCATGTGACGATAGACAGATGCGAGTTAAGCTAAGTGCCTATGGTGATCACAAGTGATATAATTGTCCAAATTTAGACTAAAACTATTTCTTAAATACAGTGTTGATAATTTTGACCTCTCCTCTTTTTTTGACATGTGATGACAGCTAGACAAATGCAAGGTATGATATGGCGACCGAAATTGAAAAATTGTCCAAATTCTTTTCCAGTAAGGGGAAGAAACCGTGAAACGCATGACCTTTTAATGTACACACAGAAATTACCATACAAAAAGAAACTTCAAATACACAAAAAGAAAATTTAAATTATTTTAAACGAACAATGACTCGATCATTTGTATTAAACTTTTCATTTTTCGATTAGTAAACATAGTCTTCACTTAATAACTTGATAACCAAACGTCTACAAGTTTTTAAAATATTTTTGAAACTTAAATTATTATAATTTTTTAAAAATGTAAACGATATTTTTAAATTCATTATTAATCGAAAAAGAGTTTTTATTCAGACTATAATGTTCTTAATTTAAATTATTTTTAAAGCAATTAAAAGCTAATCTAATTAAATAATGTCACAGTTTTATAGCATTTTTTTATTTTACTACTGGGAGCTGATTTTTAGAAAAAGGGCGAAATTTTTGAAAAAATAATAGTTGATTTACATTCCCTAATGAGTCCTACGTTTAACTAATAAAACCAATTTTACCTACAAAAATTCATTTCTTGAAATTTCATGAATTTACGTGGAGGCAGGAAGGTTAACAGATGTAAAAAAAATATATATTTTTACCAAGACGTTTTTAAAATATTGATTTCAAAAATATCTTCATTCATTTATGAATAAGTCTTGAAAGTTTCATTAAAATCCGACAATTATCTGATTTTTGTAAGAATTTCCGAATTAATGTGTTTTTCACCGGAAAAATAAATAAATAATTAAAATTTACTTTGATCTTTTCTCTTAATAATAACATAAACATTTATTGACATATACTGTCCAAATTTCTTTTCTGCAAGGAGAAGAAACCGAAAACACATGACCTTTTAATGTACACACAGAAATTACCATGCAAAAAAAAACTTCAAATACACAAAAAATTATTTTTTTAAAAAATACTTTTCAATTTTCGATTAGTAAATATAGTCTTCACTTAATAACTTAATAACCTAACGCCAAGAAATCTTTGATGTATTTTAAAGTATTTTTGAATCCTTATAAATTATTATAATTAAAAAAAAGGAAAACAATTATTTTAAAATTTCAATATTAATCGAAAAAAAATCTTCAGACTATAATGTCCATAATATATATTATTTATTAAAGTAATTAAAACCTTACCAAATTAAATAATGTCATAGTTTTATTGCATTTTTTATTTTACTATTGGGAGCAGATTTTTGGAAAAAGGACAAAACTTTTGAAAACATAATAGGTGATTTACATTTCCCAATGACTCCTACGTTTAACTATTAAAACCAATTTTCCCTACAAATTTAACTTCTTGAAATTTCATGAATTTACGTGGAGTAACAGATATAAAAAAATATTTTTACCAAGATTTTTATAAATAATAATTTCAAAAATAATTTCGTTCGTTTGTGAATAAGTCCTGAAAGTTTCATTAAAATCCGACCCTTAATTGATTTTTGCAAGAATTTCCGAATTAATGTGTTTTTCACCAGAAAAACTGAGCTACGTAATTTTACATTATCCATCGTCAACTCTTGGTTATCCGCTAACAAAAATCAAAACAAGATTTTTTAACAAAATTTCGAACGTGTTAGAAGAGATTATTTTTTTTTAAATAACTAAAAATTACTTTGATCTTTCCTCTTAATAACTACATAAATATTTTGATGGAAAAACTTTGTTTTTTTAAAGTTTGAGGTCTTTTTTCTTTATGCTATGCTGTTTTTTGTTTTGTTTTGTTTTCTTTTTTGTTTTTTTTTTGTTTTTGTTTTCTTTCAGCAAATTAGTGGAGGTTCATATTTATAGTATACAAATTTCCTATATTTTACAGCGAAAAGCTGAAGCCCCAAAAAGTAGAAAACACACACACATAAAATTGGATCAGAATCCCTAAAAACAAATTTTCATACAAAATACAAAAATTTTCCGCAACCAACATCTTTGAGAATAACTACGACGATTTCTCTGCTTAATAAATCAATACCGTAGATTTATTCCATATTTTTTAGCCCGCTCACGAACTTGTTGTAAAAACAAAAGAAGAAAAATGCAAAAATACTTATAGACGGAGAAGCGTTAACTGCAT
Source organism: Ascarosepion bandense (assembly GCA_037127315.1). Classification (NCBI taxonomy): domain Eukaryota; kingdom Metazoa; phylum Mollusca; class Cephalopoda; order Sepiida; family Sepiidae; genus Ascarosepion; species Ascarosepion bandense. The sequence goes on along the minus strand of JBBBDQ010001384.1, from coordinate 2,376,889 downwards.
TTCCTGACGCTAAAAAAAGCTTTGGCAGATTTTACTAAGCCATCCTATAGCAGTGACGATGCTAACTCAACATTCACATTGACGACCGACGCCTCAGGAGATTCAATTGGAGCGGTTCTACATCTGAAGCAAAATGGCCCAAAAGAGCCGATTTCTGTCTTTCTTGATCAAATTAAACACAACACAACAAAAATATAGCACCTTCTCAAGAGAGTTACTCGTAATTTACTTATCCATAAGGCATTTTCGACATCTGCTCGAGGGACGAAACTTTACTGTTTTCACATATCACAAACCCCTCACCTACGCTTTACATGTGAATACAGATCAATGTACACAATTTTGCCGTTTTGAAGTTGAATTTCTTGGGCCATGTGATTGACAAAAACGGAATCACACCTGTCCCAGAGAAAGTAGCAGCAATACAAAATTTATGTTGTATTTTAATTAATAACCCTCATCACTATTATCATAAAAGTAGATATTTTATTCCTTAATGTATGTTAAACATTCTTCATCTTTGAATAAGGAGAGTCGGCTATGTTTGTGAAGTGGTCTTGTATCAGACGTGGCCGGCCGTCACTATAGACTGCATTCATTCCTCACTTGTCTGGCTGTTAATTTTGAATGATCTACTGAGACTTTCACAATCTTTCTTTCATGTTTCTTATCAAATTTTTGTGGTCTTCCGGTTTTCTTTGCACTTAAAACACTTCCAGTTGTAGTAAACAGTAGTTTTAATTGTTTTAACAATTTCTTGAAATTTCCAGTCGCCTGTCTATTTCTCGTTGAATTATCTTCCCCTTCACAACCTTCATTTTTGTTTCAGCAGAAATTTAAGTCATGATTTTAGTGTAAAAAAAAATCAGGCTAATATACAACTACGATGATTTTCCATGCACTTTAGACACATGTGACTAAAATAGAACAATTACTACTTAAAAAATTGGATATTATCATGATGTTATCACCTAAAACCTTTCATTGGCCCACTAGTTCTGCATGGCCTTTTTCAACTGCTTAAAGCTGTTTATAACAATAAAACTAGCTTTTCTTCTCTGTTTTCAAATTCGCGAGCCTATATGAAAATATATGTTGACCAATAGAAAAAGGGAGTGGTTTACTGAGAAAAAGTAACGAGCTGATTTCAAATATCTTTTCATATAAATAGTCAAAGAAAGTTATATGAAAGATGAAAGGAGAGAGAGAAAGGTAGAGTATCACGCGTCTGAATAACGCCGGTGTCAAACTGCACGCTGATACATTATCAGCTGTTAATGAGAGCTAAACTAAGTATCTTAGAATATATCTTTTTATACATTTTGAATACAACCGTATAATTTTTATGTCAAAAACGAACTCTTTCAATTTGTTTTAAGCGCTTTGGAATATTACATCGTGTCCTATGATTTAATATGACCATTTTTCTTCTTGACAGTTCATTGAAACTACGAACCTTTAATGTTTGATTCAGTCAGTTAAGTGCCATACGTGATACACACTTTGGCCGATCATGTCTCTTTCGAGACATGACTGACTAAAAAGATTATCCCGCAGTAGATTGCCATTGCTTTCTGCGGTAGAGTGGTTGCCAACCAAGGCTATAGAACCCAATCTCTTCTATTATTTAACCCATAACTTGAGGGAAAAGACGGATTAATACCTTTCTCAAGGGTATTTGTGCGTAAGTGAATGCAAGGAATTGAACTGGCATTCGAACTCGGCACTCCGATTTGTCCTTCCGAGTTGGTATCCACTGCACCACAACGCACATCGTGTCTTGAAACAAGCTACTGAAACTGTAAATTTGTAAATAAATTCCTCGTCTTGTTTCATTAAAAATAACACGTGTTTCCTCGTCATTATCCCTACCTACTTCATATCTTCTGTTACACGGTGCCTATGAAAATGCAATAAATTATTTTCCAATTCTCAAAGCCCACAGATATTTCTGATAAAGTCTACCACTAAATATTCCTAACTTCTTAATAAAATAAATGTGTATAATCATTGTATGCAGTTGATCCAAAATCTTTGCGCGCTAGTGTACATATAAAAGTCTTATGCGACCAGTAATGCTTGCATTCATTCTTGGTCATAAATTATGAATTTATTTCTGATTTTCAGTGAAATACTATTATATAGAAAATAATTTGCAATACATTCCTGTTGCAAAATTATTTGCAATGCTTTTTGTAGTCAATTAATAACACACTAACACTACTGAAATATTATTAATTGTGCTTTTACCACAAACCAATGTAATAGATACCTTTTTAACAATTGATATAAACAACTTCATATTTTTTATCAGCCATGTACCATAAAAAGACACATAAAATTACAATTTTTTTTAATTGTACAGATAGGCTTTCTTCGTTGAGTACCTCAACTTACCGAATTTAAGTGTAGTACTAGATTGTTAGCTTGTGAATTGTCGTGCAGTGGATATCGACTCGGAACGACAAATCGGGGTGCCGAGTTCGAATTCCAGTTGAATTCCTTGCATTCACTTACGTACAAATACCCTTGGGAAAGGTATTAATCCGTCTCTTACCTCCAGTTATGGGTTAGATAATAGAACAGGTTGGGTTCTATAGCCTTGACTGGCAACCAGTCTACCGCAGAAAGCAATGGCAACCTACTGCGGGATAATCTTCTGCTCGGTCGATCATGTCTCTTACGAATTCGTTGTATTCACCTACGTGCAAATACCCTTGAGAAAAGTATCAATCCATCTCTTCGCCCTCCGGCTATGGGCTAAATATCTAGACAAATTGGATTCTATAGCCTTGGTTGGCAACCAGACTACTGCAGAAAGTAATGGCAATCATATCACGTACAGCAGATAACTAACTGATAAAATGGCCGGAGTTTGACGCGTTAGTTTTGGTGGTGATCTCTGGTGTGTTCGAGATTGAAAACTTGCATCGTTCAGTTGCGTTTCACATTTGTTGAATGTTGACGTGTTTGTTCACACAATTTGCCTTAAAGATGAATGATGAAAGGTTGCACTTACGCCATATCAAACTCTCTGATTTTGGAAAGAAGCAACGCAACTGCGACAAAAACAGTCAGATCGTTTATTTTATTTGTGCTCCAGATCTTCGGACAATCAAGGAATGGTTTTGTCAGATTTTGTCAAAGTGATTTTAACCTAAAAGATGAACCCTGCTCCGGGTGAACTTCTTACGTCGATGAAGACGCTCTGCTTGTCATTGTGGGGAATAAACCGAATATTTCGATAGAAGGATTTGATAAGAGTATGAAAATCGATAGTTCGACTGCCTTTTCCCATTTGAAGAGAATTGGATTCAAGAAAAACAGCCAATGTTGATAAATCGAAACGTATCATTTTCCACCATGACAACCAAAGACTGCATTTTGTAAAACAAAACTTGTAGAAGCTTAATGAGTTGAAATGGGAAAACCTCTAGTACCGTCGTATTCCCCTGACTTTGTTCCTTCGAATTTTCATTTATTCCAGTCTCTACAGAACAGCTGTCTACGAAAATGGCATCAACAAACTTTTAGAACGATGGAAGACATATATTAAAAACAATAAAGGTTATCTAATTAAATCAAGGCACATTCTTTCAAATTCCCGACAATTTTGACAGTTCTGCACTACAAAATTAATAAGATTGTAAACGTTTGCTATTACGCACAGATGTTAGATGGCTTTTGGTTTTTCCGAGACTCCGATTCTATTCTTTGTGATGAGCTAAGAAACATCAAGCATGAGACGAGCTTATGTAGCAATATCAGCTGATGCAACGCGTCACAGAAATTGCTTTGCGAATTATCTGTCTTGGTTAAGAAGAACAGTTTAATGAAGTGACTTGCTCAAGAACCAGATCAAACGATACTGACAAAATAGGTCACTGAGTGAAGATAGACCCTGATTTCTTGATTAATTATTTTTTGTTTTAGATAAAGCTGACAAAACAAAGACCGTACTTTATAAGACAGTGGTCCCTAGGCGAGTGACAGATCAAACAGAGAGAGACGAGAGACTACTCGCGCTCTACGCAAAAGGAAGACACGCCCGTTAGACAGTTAGCCCCCTCAACTACCCGAACGGTTGCCACGCTTATTTACAAACGTCTCATAGTTTTATTTCGTGGGTAACAATCTGGCCAAAGAGTTATTTTCAAACCACAAGCGTTTGACTGGAAGAACCTGCACCCTGAGGACGAACCTGGTGTCCGGTCTGAACTGCAACGCGACTTATCAGATGTATTCTCAAAGTTCAACGAGTTACTATTCAAGTGCAAATAAATACTTTTTGTGTTGTGTCTTTTCAGGATGTAGGTTCTCTACAAATTCCTGTCCTGTGTAGCTCTTACTAATTATGTCTTTTTGTTATCCCTCTCAAAATTTGTTCCGTCATGCATTAACTCAAGCTTGCTAGGAAGGTTATGTGCGAGATTATCTGTCCCTCTTACCTTCAATCTGTCATGAGCGTATCGAATTTTCCAAGCCCTCTTTATTCAGCATGTGCCCAAGAAATTTCAACTGCCTTTTCCTGTTGTTAAGTATAAGTGTCCTTTTCGATTTCATTTTCTCTAAAACTTCTTAATACTTTGCTTAACTTTTAAAAGGCATAAACCGCTATTCTAATCTACACGTTTCTGTCCATGTTACAGCAATTCTGTAGAACCACATCTCTGTTGCTTCAAATCTCCCCTTCATCTGTAAGAAAATCGTCTAGCATCCACTGCCTTATAAAATGATTAATATGGTATAAAAGTTCAACAATCTTTTTCTTTGTTTCTAACGAAAAGGGGATATGGGTCTACAGAAGGATGCTGAGAATGCCATAGATTGAACATATGAGCAATGAGAAAGTTTTAAGGAAAAAGGAATAAAATTGACACTTGTACTTAGAATCAGAAAGAGAAAGTTGAGTTTGAGTTTTGTTTAACGGTATATCAACACCTCTGTGGGTTATTTAATGCCGAAAAGGTAGAGTTTAAAGATATTTTTTTAATGTTCGGTTATAGTAAGAAGGTTGATTTAGTCAGAATTTCATGAAAATTTTTATTTTATTTTATTTTATTTTATTTTATTTTAGAAAACTGAAGATGTCTTCTAGTTTTGTATTCAAAAATGTATTGCTGGTAATATTTTTCATTTTAAAAGTGTATATTTTTCTATAAAAGTCTATTTTTATATGTATATATATATATTTCTATAAAAGTGTATTTTTATATTTCATAGTGTTTTTACCCCAGTTTGGGGGCTAACTATTTACCCATAGCTGGGACCCTAACAGGTGCTACTACTCTGGATCAGGGTGGACCTGGGAACAACAGCAATTAAGAGGTGGCTCCATGCTCCTCACACTCTCCCAATCAGAGGCCTTACTGCTGGATGCAGCTTACCGTCATACCCAGGACCAGAGAAAGTTGAAATTTCGAGAACATATAATGAGGAAAAAGGGTTTGGAGAATTTGACACCGACTCTAATCAATATTTGTCCCTAAACTATTCATCCCCCTTCACTGGGGGGATCGTGAACCCTGGGGGAGCGTGTAGCTATGGATGAGTCTCAGATCCATCTGGACCAGTTCCTTAAGGATGAGATTACCGAACAGCTTCAGTCTCTAGAAAAGGAAGTCGAGCGTTACTTTCCCTGGGCTATCACAGGAACAGGAGGCCCTGGTAAGGAACCCACTTTGAACTGAGCTTGATGTTTTCCAGCATCACAGATGATATCCAAGATGAATTTCTTGATCTAAGGAACGACTCTTCCTTACGTGTCCTTGTTCCATTTGCTTCAACCTACTTGTGTGAGATAGGATTTTACACTCTTGTCAATATAAAAACAAAGAATAGGAACAGATTGGATGTTGGAGATGACATGAGACTGGCTCTAACAAACACTGGCCACAAATTTCAAAGCTTGCTGCTGAAATGCAACATCAAGCATCTCACTAGCTGGGTTGGATAGCTTTTTAAACATATGATAATATTATTTTAAGAAATATATGTTCTTTCTGTGAATTCAGGTTGGACCAATGTGCTTTAATTTGGTAATAAATAAATAATTACAGAATTTTAAAATATTTTAGATGCTTCTTTCCCTGTCCTTCACAGAAAATAAAAAGAAAATTGAGCTGCTGATAGTAAGCCCTAAGTATGGGGTCGCATGAGTTTCAAACTTTTAGGTAAGGGGTCGCGAGTGCCGAAAGGTTGAGAACCACTGGATTAGAGCTACAAAGAATGAGAAGTAATGCAGACTATGAGCACCCACGTCCTGCAAGGATACGATAGATAGAACAATGGTTATTCAGACATAACAAAGCCCGTCTTAAGTTATTCCAATTTCCAAACCGTTCTGAATTAGAGACAAAATACAAACCAGTTGATGACCTTCACGCGTATTGTGCATGTTGCGACAAACAGACAGATTTGACAGATTTCTAGATCTTTTTAGCTTAAAATATCAGACTGCGTGATCAATCCATTTCTGGTATTAGCAGTAAAAAAAGGAATGTGGAAGAATTAATCTTACTCCAATATGACATTGATCTGAGGTTAAAGTTCAAATACGCATATCAAACCATTTTATTGCAAAAATTATTTCTAACCGCTACAATGATCTTAAAAAGCTGATATCCCTGTATCAAGCACATTTATTCAATTAAACTATATTCAGTCAGTTAAGTGCCATACGTGATACACGCTTGGGCGATCATGTCTCGAAAGAGATATGACTGACTGAGCAGAAGATTATCTCGCAGTAGGTTGCCATTACTTTCTGCAGTAGATTGGTTTCCAACTAAGGCTATAGAACCCAATCTGTTCTGTTATTTAACTCATGCGTAGAGGGGGAGTAGATGTATTATATTATTAAGTATTAATTAGTGGGGGATCAGTCTATTACTTCAAAACAATATAAAAGTGACCCCCACTTTATGCCCAGTAGAAGCCTTTATCATGATTTTAACTATTATATTCAGTCAGTTAAGTGCCATACGTGATACACGCTTGGACGATCATATCTCGAAACAGACATGACTGACTGGAAAAAGATTATCCAGCAGTAGGTTGTCATTACTTTCTGTGGTAGATTGGTTGCCAGCCAAGGCTATAGAAACCAATCTGTCCTATTATTTAACCCATAACTGGAGGGTAGAGATGGATTAATACCTTTCCCAAGGGTATCTGCGAGTAAGTGAATGCAGGGAATTCAACTAGAATTCGAACTCGGCCCCCCGATTTCTCGTTCCGAGCCAATATCCACTGCACCACACTGAAAGACAGTTCTCTGCCTTGGTTGATGCTAACCTCCAAGAGAGTGACTCGTTGAGCCTTCTCGGGTTAACATTCTAGGCTGACCTGAAGTGGAAAGACGACGTTGAATCTATTACTAAGTCAGCTGCTAAAAAAAGTTGGTTAAGTCTGCCGTACAGAACAATTTTTCTCTCCGGAATCTACCCTATATATATATATATATATATATATATATATATAAGTCTGTCATTCGTCCATGCTTAGAATCTTGTTGCCACATATGGCCCGATGCACCTGCTATATATCTAGAGGTTCTTGATAAAATACAAAGAATAATCAGCAATATTATTGGTCCTGACCTGGTGTCTCGGCTTCAGTCACTTTCTCACCGCCGTAAAGTTGCCTCCCTGTGTCTTTTCTATAAATATTTTAATTGTAATTGTTCAGATGAGCTCTTCGCAATGGTATCTAGACTTTTTGAATTTAAGCGCTGTACTAGACTGACGGATGTGCGTGGTGGTGCAGTGGATATCGGCTCGGAACTAGAAATCGGGGAGCCGAGTTCGAATTCCAGCCGAATTTATTGTATTCACTTACGCGCAAATACCCTTGGGAAAGGTATTAATCCGTCTCTTCCTTCCAGTTATGGGTTAAATAACAGGACATTGGGTCCTATAGCCTTGGTCGGTAACCAGTCTATACCGCAGAAGCAATGGCAACCTACTGCGGGATAATATTCTGCCCAGTCAGTCATGTCTCTTTCGAGACATGATCGCCCAAACGTGTATCACGTATGGCACTTAACTGACTGACTAGACTGACGGATGTGCGTTGTGGGGCAGTGGATATCGACTCGGAACGACAAATCGGGGAGCCGAGTTTGAATTCCAGTTTGAATTCCCTGCATTCACTTACGCACAAATATCCGTATCTTCCCTCCAGTTATGGGTTAAATAATAGGACAAATTTGGTTCTATGGCCTTGGCTGGCAACCAGTCTACTGCAGAAAGCAATGGCTAGCTACTTCGGGATAATGTTCTGCTCAGTCAGTTATGTCTCTTTCGAGACATGATCGCCCAACGAATGTTTTATGTATGGCACTTTAACTGCCTAGACTAGCAACGATGTTTCATCAATTTACAGTTGCGATGGCGAGACGTAACCGTAAATTTTATACTAACAGTGTATTTTCTCGCTTGTGGAACTCCCTTCCGGTCCAGTAGGTTTAAAGTTACCATGTAACTTTAATCTTGAAAAATTTAAATACAATGTCAATCGCTATCTAATACCTTCCTGATTACCTTTCTATTGTTCTTGTTCCTTTCTAATGTTTCTGTTGTAAATTCTTCCACGCACAATAACCCTTTGTATCTTAGTGGCTTTACTGCCTTTCTTGGAGTGAATTCTATTTTTTTAAATCTACTAAAAAATGTTTAAAAATGCAGTTACAAGTGAGATATCAGTTTATCCTTTAATATTGCTAAATGAATTGGTTTAGGAATAGGCGATGTTATTTTAAATAGACATGCCGAGGTGTACATGTAAAATAGGGTGGGGTTAATAATTTTTGAAAAAGTAAACAGGGAATCAAACAGAGAAGACACCCCACTCCCCCTTATCTGAGTTGAGAGTTGAAAAGTTGAAATTTAGCCATGTCTGGGGAAATAGAAGTGGTAGAGGAAACGAAAGGCAAAAATTATTTATCACACCCCATTTTATTTTCCTGTGGATGGAAAATTATGGGGGGGACTTCTGCTGGTATAAAATCTTTTGTCATTTGAATTTGTTTAAATAAAAATTTCGTTGCTGAAGACGCGAGGATGTTCTCATAGAAATTGAATTCAACGAATTTAAACATCGAAATTTTGTTTTATTTTATATTTGGCTCTGTAATTAGAATATAACAATTGCATTGAGCCCTCCACCTTGATCAATTTTAATATTAATGAAATTAATATTAATTAGGATCGGGATTTTGGAATTTACCTACCTGATTATCCTTTTGGATTAAAAATTATATATATATATATATATATATATATATATATATATATATATATATATATATAATTGTAAAAATTTAATTAATAATGGTGTTCATTTATAACTTTTATTAAAATTAATGATCCACACAATACTTATTTGGTTTTCATAACTCTCATACCTGAGTATATCATAATTACTTCAAATTTCAACCAAAACAATTCTGCTCCTTTAACAGATGAAGTATAAAATTAAATTTTTAAAAAACCTAAAATCTAACCTGCTGTTAAAAACTGTTGTCTATTCATTTGAATAATGTATGCACTTAGTACGTACCTTACTTAGACAAAATAAAAAAGTGTCATGTTTTGACATTAAGCTAATATGTTCGACACGTGACCCAAATTTTCAACTCCCTAGTTCAATCTAATTCTCACTTTTGATTGGGTAATACAGACAATGTGACAAAATAATATTGTTTGGCTTCCTATAACCACGCCTCCTTAATTTCCTAAATAACCATGAATTCATATCATATTTTCTAAAAAAAGAATCATTTTCATCATTTATTTTTAAAATATCATCTGAAGAAGAACAATATTGTTCTGAAACATTCAATTTTTTGTATTGTGATATAATACTTTTATAAACTATCGTAATAACAACATTATAATATATATATATAGTCATCCGCAGACAGATCTGTTTCGCTGTCTCACAGCTCATCAGTACGGTTAAGCATCCGATTGCTTTTACCCAGGAATGAAGCCCGATCAAATTGACGTCAGTCGGCGATTCTATCTCTGAGCTTTGTGCGCTCGGTAGAAGGAGGCAAACTTTTAGCGTATGATGTATCATGAGCCAGTAGTTAGAGTGCTCTAATTCATTACTGAATGAGTGATATATATATATATATATATATATATATATATATATATATAGTGTGTGTGTGTGTGTGTGTGTGTGTGTGTGTGTGTGTGTGTGCGTGTGTGAAAATGATTTCTGATCCTATTAAAAACGTGACAAGCATACACGTAACTAAATGTTTCACACTAACATAACCGATCGTCTGACGCTTTAAAAAAGTCAATTCCATTATTCGTTCGTATTTGTAACAGTGACTACAACTATCCTTCCTCACATGAAGAGTAGACTGAAGCAGCCGCCACCCAAGAAAACAAAAATACACGACTGAATATTCACTGAATTAAATAACATCCTCACTTTTTTTTATTATTCTCAATCAGGAGCTTACTGGCTCACCAAAACGTGTGTTTCCTAACTAACCCGGTCTTTTGTCGAGGAGGCGTTCCTACTGTGGGAATTTTATCATTCGGATTTTTTCTTAAAACAAGATCCGTAAGTAAATTTCTGACTAATAAAATTTCCCCAGCAGGAAAGCAAATTCATTCTATTTCTATATAAAATAAAAGATCTTTTGAGAGGCGGGACGGGATAACTTAACATCCTCGGTTCAAAAGGAACCGGCCAGCCATTGCACTATTCTGTCTTGAATTATACCATGAACCTCCATTGTGAGGTGGAGGAAAATGGTGACCACAGCGGCGCAACACTCGCCAACTGAATAAGATGAATAAATCAATAAAAATGAACTGGTTTGTGTATGGATTTCATACTTCCAAAGCTTCAAAGTTTATAAAGTTTTGATTTTTGATTAATTGATTTTGTTTTATGGCATATCAACCTCGGCGGGTCATTTATTGCCAACTAAGTTTTATTTGTTTATTGCTGGTAATAACGTTTTTTTCAACAATTTTATTGTTGTTTTTATATAAGTTTTTGTGTCTAGTAATACTATTTTCTTTTCGAGTATCAAGATTCATTGGGATTTGTTTTGTTTTTTTTTAAGGGCAGGGTCCCCAAGTCCTACCCTGTTATTTAACCCATAACTGGAGGGAAGGAACTGACTAATACCTTTCCCAAGGGTACCAGTGCTTAAGTGAATGCAGGGCATTCAACTGGAATTCGAACTCGGCTCACCGATTTCTCTTTCCGAGCCGATATCCACTGCACCACAACGCACATTCGTCACTAAACGCTTACAGCACCTGGTATTCCTAAGTGGTCACCCATCTAAGTAGTGACCAAGCACAACGTTGCTTAACTTCGGTGATCGAACGAGAACCGGTGTATTCAACGTGATATGGCAGTAAGCCTTAAAATTTTGAAGTCAGTTAAGTGACATACACGCTATGGCGATCATGTCTCTTTCGAGACATGACTAACTGGATAAAAAATGTTCTCGTAGTATCCTGCCTTTTCTTTCTGCGGTAGACTGGTTGCAAACCAGAGCAATAGAACCCAATCTATCCTGGCATTTAACCCATAGCAGGAGGGAGACGCGACGTATTAATGCCTTTTCCAATGTTATTTACGCGTATGTGAATGCAACGAATTCAACGAATTCAACTGGAATTTGAACTCGGCTCTCTAATTTCTTGTTCCCAGCCGATATCCACTGTACCACTGTTGAAGAGTATTTTATTTTAAAAAAATGTTATAGATTTTAAATATCAAATTTTAAACTTCAGGCCCAAACTAAATACAGACTATTCAATTTTTTTATAAGAAGTTTGTTTTCTATTCACATTCATCAAATCTATTTTTTAACTGTCCTTGGATCATTTTTTTAAAACACTGGGGTGGCCTAATAATTATGGCCGGTAGTGTACACTCGTTTTTCCTCTTCTTCCAATTTTTCTTTCTTCATTCTCAGCATTCCTGCAGTCAAAGAAGAAGATGACGACAAAAGCAACAACAAGATACTTCAACTGACTTCTAAAAATTAACTTCGATAAGTAAAATTTCCGTTATTACTTCACCTATCTTTTCACTTTCTTGCCGGCCATAAAAAAGGAAAGGAGCACAGACTTCATTACTATCATGTTAATCTTTGCATATACACAATATGACCTGTTATTTGCAACTACGAACTCTTGATTCCCTTTAGTTTCGTATTATACTTATTTTTAACATTTAAATAGTTAAGAATTGGTCCGTATCACTGAAATCATCAGAGAATGATTATAACTCCCGTGTTTTTTCTCAAAAATAACCTCGGGAACTGCTTCTTCAGTGACAAGTGATCTTCCATCTTTTCTCACAAAATGTTCCCTTTCAAAACTTTTTCCATTTGACGACTTGCAACATAGCTTAATTTGTAATAGCTACCGTCAATGTTGGTAATTGGGGTGACGACTTTAACATGAAAACATTAGTACAAGTGCAGGAGAAGATAACATAAATGCTTAATTTATCAAGTATAACCCACTTTCTCCTTATTTGCAAATTCTAGCGCGTTCAACGTTATGACTAAAAGATATAATAAAATTTTACATTTTTTCTCGGTGCCTAGGAAGAGCAAATGCATTCACTACTTCGTCAAAGTCGATGAATCGAGTCTTTTTTTTTTTTTAATCATTTCACCCCGAGCAAGGCGGAAACGCCACTGATGTGCAGGGGGTTACATGAATGTAAAAAGATTAATTAGAAAAGAGTGAGGAGTACAAACTAGTTAGAAAGGAACAATAGAAAGCAGGTGCGATGACAGATACATAGGTGGAGAGAAAGGGAAGGTTATACAGGGGTGAGGAGAGAGCTAGAGTCCAGTGGTTAGTAGATGAGTATTGACATTTAAATTTCTGGAGGTTGTAGCCGTCAGGAAAGCAAGAATACGGGAGCGAGTTCCACAGGCGGGAAGTGCGAGAGAAGAAGCTGCAGGAGTAGAATTGTCGTCTGCATTTGGCTAACCTGACTGTGAGTGGGTGGGACCCAGTTGCCAGTCTGGTTGCACGAGTAAACACCTGTTGAGGAGGCATCAGTGACTTAAGCTCGTCACAGAAAATGTATTTGATTTTAGATTGCTGAAACCCCTGTCAGCACTTGCAACAATCACTGGTGTCGCAAGCAACAGTTGCAATACAATTCACAAGTTTGGGTGTACTCGTCTGTAGTATCCATACCCGACTTCCCACTCCGAACTGAGGCCCAACTGACTGACATACACATAACTCCCTCGGTGGTCTCCAAAATACTTTCAAAACTTAACTCCCATAATGCGAGCGGTGGTGACGGAATACCAATCATTGTCCTAAATAAATGCACTCTTGAACTCTCCTCTGTTCTCTCTAAACTCTATAACTACTGCCTCTCTTCTTCTTGCTTTCCTGCCTGTTGGAAATCCTCATCTGCGGTTCCTATATATAAAAATGCCAGAGAACACTCTGACCCCGCTAATTATCGCCCTGTCAGCCTCCTACCGATCTTTGGCAAAGTGTTCGACGCCATCATCAATGCCGAGGTACCGAGGTAGTACAACATCTCACAGCCCACAGACTCTTCTCTGACAAACAGCATGGTTTCCGCTTCTCCAGGTATATGCTCACGATCATCACTGAGTATATACATCAGGCTCTTGACAAGAACGACGAAGCCTGAACTGTTGCCCTAGACATCTCCAAAGCGTTTGACAGAGTCTGGCATGCTGGCCTTCTATGCAAGCTACTGGGTTCCGGTATAACTGGACAATTGTTAGACCTAATCCAGTCATTCCTCTGAGATCGCACAATGAAGGTAATATTGAACGGGCATACCTCCCAATACTACCACACGAACGCAGGTGTCCCGCAAGGCTCTATTCTAGGTCCCATCTTTTTCCTTGTGTACATTAACGTTCTCCCCATTCCGTGGTGGACTGCGGTAAGAAATGGATCAGGAATTTCAATGCTTCCAAAACGAAGCTACTATCTATTAATCACCACAGATAATCGCTTCTACCCCCATTAGCATGGATCAGGCTAGTCTCCCTGAAAGCAAAACACTGCGCCTCCTCGGATTAACTCTCACATCAGATCTTAAGTGGAATGACTATATAGAGTCCATAGCTAAATCCGCTGCTAAGAAGGTCGGTTCTCTGTGCAGGGCCAGGAAGTTTTTCCCGTCTGAAACAATCATGCACATATTACAAATCTACCATCCGCCCGTGCATTGAATACTGCTACCATATCTGGTCGGATGCTCCTGCTATGCACCTAGGCGTCCTTGACAAAATCCAACGGAGAATCTGTAATGTGATCGATCCCGACTTGGCAGCTCGGATGCAGTCACTTTCTCACCGGCGCAGTGTGGCTTCCCTGTGTCTCTTCTACAAATACTTTCATGACTTCTGCTCAGATGAACTTAGCTCACTGGTGCCACACATACATGAATTTGCCCGAGCCACAAGATTAGCAACTAGGTCCGACCCATTTACTGTGAAGCCAATCAATTGTAAACGCAAATTCTACTCCAGCAGCTTCTTCTCTCGCACTTCCCTCCTGAAGAATTCACTTCCGTTTACTTGCTTTCCCGACAGCTACAATCTTCAAGAATTCATATGCAAAGTCAATAGTCCTCCTCTCTCTCTCTCTCTCTCTCTCTCTCTCTCTCTCTCTCTCTCTCTCGTGCTCCTTTCTTCGTCCACTCCGCTCTCATCAGTATTCTCATCCTTCTCTTACACTCTTCCTGACACCCCCAGTAACCCGTCACTCTTTCTCATAACTTACCTCCGATGTAACCCCCTGCTCAACAGTGGCAGTAAAATGCCTTGCTTGGGGGGGACACGATTATAAAAAAGCATATATATATATATATATATATATATATATATATATATATATATATATATATATTACCTTGACCCGGCAAAAATATGATTTACAAAAATATAATCCGGTGGTGGGTGGTGGCGACGGGACACAACATCAAAAGACAGAAACACAGACAATAGCAGACAAAGATATGATTGACATCAAAGGCAGACAGCACAAGCAACAACAAAGGTTTGAAAGACGATAGCCGGCAAAAATGATTGACAGATTATCTGATCATAGATTACTTCAATTAAGCGACAATCCGGAAAAGCAGAAATGCTTGAGAATTTGGGGGTTATATAAACCTGGGGTTTCTTGCCGAAGAGACAGAAGACGAAGGAGAAGAAAAGAGAACATAGAGAGAGAGAACAGAGAACTCCCCGACAGTTTCTGCGTGTGCGTGATTCTCTCTGGCTACACTCTTACTCCAAACCAGCGTCACCTCGTTGTCTGCCAAACGAGTGCTGTTTTCCAGCAACAGCAGCAGTATATAACACGGGTAAATGCTAAGTAATTCCGAAAATTTTAATCCCAAAACTTTTGTTCCTTATTTCTGTTTCTAGTTGTAGAATTGATCTCATAAAGCAATTCTTCTTTTTCTTTTCTTTATTTTTTTTTTATGACATCGCTTACACTGATCGTTTAGATCACCATTCTTTACTACATTTAATTGAGATTCTGAATTTTGAATGAATCCGTAAGTCCCATTCCACTGGCATAACTGTGAAAACAGAAATTGAAAACAAACCCCGGACAACAAGAAAAATAAAGAAGTCTCGACGAAAAAGTTCTTCAGGTATTTGAACTTCATCACAGACTAAGGTGGATCTCGCCAAACTTCGATCCTTTCACACCATATGCCTCCGATGAATACTGAGATTATTTTGGCCAGAGAAGATCTCCAATGAAGACCTGTTGAAGAGATGCAAACAAGAGAACATGGGCACCATCATTACAAGAAGGCGGTGGAGATGGATTGGGCATGTGCTCCGGAAAGATCCACAGTCAATCACAAAAACAGCACTGCACTGAGTCCCAGATGGCAAAAGAAAGAAGGGAAGACCAAGAACGACATGGAGAAGTACGGTGAAGAATGAGATTAAAGCCATGCAGTACTCTTGGGGTTCATTGACTAGTCTGGCCCAAGATAAGCAGAGGTGGAGAAGCTTTGTTGCTGCCCTACATACCATTGGGTGTAACGGATGATGATGATGATGATGATGATGATGACAGAACTTGTAACCAAGTAAAAAAAAAAATTTCCGGCGCTCTTTTGGTTGAAGCCTTTCATAGAACAAATTGAAAAATTAAAAACAAAAATACAACTTTTTTAATCAATCTAAATAGGCTTGACTTTCAATAACTACAAATAGTAGAATTAATTTTATATAACGTTTAATTAATGTATTTATTTCTGTATACATTATTTTTTATTTGTTAACATTTTCATTGGAGAGTACCATTAGCATCGCGCGCCGTAGTCATAGTAGAGAAATGGCCACTATAGTTTTGAAGTAAAATGCAAGTCGTATGAACCTCAGCACTCATAATGTCGAATGTAACATCAGAAGGCTGAAATAATTGGCTAAATTTGTTCACCTAGAACAGAACATTCTACTAAATGATGATGCTAAGCACAAACTTCCAAGTAGAAATTCAGCCGAATATTGATGTTCCTCCAGTTGCTGTTGCGACATTTTTTTTCCAAAGACTTTTATTGCAGGTTGGTAAGACCATTTCTACACTATCTACATTTATATTACATTCGCAGACACCTCTTCTGAGTAAGACCTTGCATATGGAAGAATGTGATTAAGGACTGTCAAAAGACTTCAAGGGTTGAATTAAAGGAAAATAACTGATACTGATACATCTAGAAGAAGCATGGTGCGTGGAACTAGAACAATCTATCCCGTGGAACAAAATAAAGGGTTCAGTTCGAAATATCAATCGCCTGAAGACAGCCGGAGTGTAGAACGGGAAAATATGAAAATTTAAGGAATCAGCGCATATGCGAGGCCACAAAAATCTAAATCTAACAAGCATAGAAATTAATACAATATGGAAACCAGTCATACGGAGTGGTAGAGGAAAACAATAACAAAACAACAAAATTCTAAAAACGCTTACAGAGACATTAGTTTTATAAGTCCCAAAAATTCATGCACTGATATCCTCAAGGACATATGGCCCAGTGGGTAAAGGCGTTGATTGAATCCAGTGATTTGACCCAGAAAGCTGTGAGTTCAAAAGACTTCGAGAGTTGAGTTAAAGGAAAATAACTGATATTGATACATCTAGAAGAAGCATGGCACATAGAACAAGAACAATCTACCCCGTGAAACAAAATAAAGGGTTCATTTCGAAATTTCAACCACCTGAAGAAGGCCGAAGTGTACAACGGCCAAAATGTTGTAAATATGGAAAAAAAAGTTGAGGACAACAGTCCGAACCATGTAAATGGTGTAAATTATTATTGTTGTGGATTCTTGTTTAGAAACAACACAAAATAATAACAAAAATAGATATGAAGAGATAAAATGTAAGTTATATTTAACAAAAATATATACAACCTGGAACACGGGTTAGTAAATTCAGGAATACTTTTAGTAGGAAATCAATATATACAATCTTGTAGAGAAGAAGTAAGTCCGGATAATGAGTTTATATTCTTACTGACCAACTAAGCGGCGGTCCAACTACTCAACTCCTGCTACGCACTCTTTATTTATTGTATATAATACGATTGTGGCACAAGGCCGGTTAGGGGGGTGCAAAAAACTCAGGTTGGTCGTCAGTCAGTCAGTCAGTCAGTTAAGTGCCATACGTATACAAGGCTATAGAACCAAATTTGTCCTATTATTTAACCCATAACTGGAGGGAAGAGACGGATATTTGTGCGTAAGTGAATGCAGGGAATTCAAACTGGAATTCAAACTCGGCTCCCCGATTTGTCGTTCCGAGTCGATATCCACTGCACCACAACGCACATACGTCAGTCTAGTCAATCAGTTAAGTGCCATACGTGATACACGTTTGGGCGATCATGTCTCGAAAGAGACATGACTGACTGGGCAGAATATTATCCCGCAGTAGGTTGCTATTGCTTTCTGCGGTAGACTGGTTGCCAGCCAAGGCTATAGAACCCAATCTGTCCTGTTATTTAACCCATAACTGGAGGGAGGAGACGGATTAATACCTTTCCCAAGGGTATTTGTGCGTAAGTGAACGGTCTTCAGTACCTATTTTATACCTAGCTAATCCGACTCACAACCCAAACATACTTTACAATTTTCACATCCACCACAAGAACTTGTCCATCAGCATTCAATCCTTCATGTACCAAAATACCTCTACGCACTCTCTAACAATCACTGCCGTTCTCTGTAGGCAGGATTATATGTACACCTTAGACGAGTCCATTTATTGTGCAATAAAGGGGTGATCCCAAACAATTATAATACCTCATCTCAGAAATATAGACAAGCCGTTCTACAGTTTTACCGTCTACATTGGTTAGCCAATTCCTATTTTGAATTGCATTGTGCTTTTACAGAAATAGGCACATTCTAAAATAGGATCTTCCAACGAATAGTCAAGGCAGAATATAATGTATACAAACGATTAACTACCCCAAAGATTGTAAAAGAAACCACTCTATCCAACAAAACAAGATTCAATGTATGGGAATTACATGGAATAAATAAATTCTTGGGTAATTAGCTCAATGAATATAGAAAGAGCATTATTAACATAAATAACTAAAAAAAACAACTTCACAACACCTTTAAAATTATCTTCAATAAAGTACGAACAAAGGCAGGTTCTACTTTACTTTGAACACTCTGTGACTTTGTTTACTGTCCATATTAGAATAGACATTTGTAACGGTAATTGACGAAAATTTCTCGCCCATTTGAAAAGAACCCCATAGAAAGAGGAAAGCAAGGATAAAAAAAAAGATATGGACATGTGAGTGTCTATGTAAAATAAAAGAAAAGAAAATTGTGGGGGCTATTTTGAGGACCAACTGTTGTACCATTTGGGTCTGACGAGCCGCGAGAATAACATCAGGACGCAGTGAAATATGTATTACCCATTGTAATAATCTAAAATCTTTTATAAATTATATTACTCTGTTAAATTCATTAAATAAATGAATTTAACATCGAGTTCCCTTGAGTTCGTCTCTATTGGAATTTACCTGGATTGTATACTAAGTGTGCTATGTTATATATATATATATATACATATATAGCTTTCCCTGACGATCCGTTTAGGTTAAATCTAGGTAGGTTCGTCTGGCTCATTAGGTGCTATTTATTTAGTTTGCTCTACCTTTGTATTGAGCGCTGTCTGTTAGAAGATTACTCGTGTCGGGTTTTTCTTTGGGCTTCGTGCTGATTTCGGTCCTATCACTTTTGACTGTCTTTCATGCCCGAGCTCTTTCTTTTTTTACAACCATTTTTTCCTTCGTTCGATAGTTTTCGAGGAAGGTTTTCGAGACGAGTATAAATAAAATCTTGTTTATATATATATGTGTGTGTGTGTGTGTGTGTGTGTGTGTGTGTGTACAAGGAAATACACAATGATCTTTATTATATATATATATATATATATATATATATATATTCTTGACAACTCGACGACATAATTATAGCAAAAAAATTTAAAAATAAGGCATTGTTAAAGTCAAAACATTATTTCTAGAGCTTTCATCACCGGTAGTAAAGTTTCATAACTGGTAGTAAAGAGAATGAAATGAGCCGACGCTGCTTCGCTATTGTCTCTCCAATGATTTGAGCCTCGCTATTGTCTCTCTCTCCTTGAACGTGACAGGAGTGATATATACACACACACACACACACACACACACACACACACACACACATATATATATATATATATATATATATATATATATATATATATATATACAATGGTCTATTATAGTAGGCAGGGTTACTTCTTCAATTTGTGGTTAATATCAAGTCTGTTTAGATTGATTGAAAAAAAATACTGTTCCAGTTTTTGGTTTTTCAATTTTTTTCTACAATCATTTTCTCTGATTATTTTCCAGCAAATGGTTCGAATCACTATAATGGATGGCTGTTCAGCAAAAAAAAAAAAAACGAATCTAATTTTTAAAATCCTCGAAAAATAAAGAAATCAATATAAAAATTTTATACGAAGACAATTAGTTCATTGAAGGATTAATCCACTGATATCTTTAGAAAATATGATTTTACCTTAATATAGAAAAGTAAAACATGTATTTATTCAGAGGTAGGTCGACTTTACAACTATACAAGCAAAAGATCATGGATCTGCTATTCTATTTTATGCCGAAATTCTTGTTATGCTAGAAAAAAAAGAGTTATTTTACATGTTATGGGAGAAATTTCTTGCAATGACGATGTTTTGCGCCTTAATGAGTGACTATTTAGTCGCAAGAATTAATTTATTGTGAGGAAGCTATGCATATCGAAGGGTGTCGTTGGTCGTTTTGCGCTACGTTGGGCATCTGAAGACATATTCTGTCGTCTTTATTCATTGTCTTGGATCGTCTGCAGATAGTTTCTTTTTATATATATTACTTTATTGTTATTTAAGTGCATTGGATTATTCTGTTTTTAGCATTGATTAAAAAATGTCAGGTTTTGGGTTTTGATGAAATTAGAAGTACGACGCTATATTTAAATGATTTTATATTATTTAATTCTAGTTTAAACAAATAATTAGATGAAAATATTATTTATTCAGAAATATGTAAAAATAACATTAAATCATTATATGTATTCAGTATTTTTAAGAAAAAATATATATTTGTAAACATATACTCGACGTATATAACCTCCCCCCCCCCTCGTCCGGTTTACACACATTCTGTAATATATTACCTTGAATATATATATATATATATATATATATATATATATATATATATATATATATATATCAAGCCGTGGATGGTGTCGGCGGGACAACAAAGGCTTGAAAGACAATAGACGGCAAAGACATGATTGAAAAAATATCGGGCCGTGGATGGTGGCGGCGGGGTGCAACATCAAAGGCAGAAACACAGGCGATAGCCGGCAAATATATGATTGACAGAAATATCCGGTCGTGGATGGTGGTAGTGGCAGCGAAGTACAACATCAAAGACAGAAACACAGACGAAAACCGGCTTGGAAGGCGATACCCGGTGAAGATAATTGACAGATGTATCTAGCCGTAGATGACGTCAATTAAGTGACAATCGAGAAAGCAAAAATGACTAGGAATTTTGGGGTTATATAAAAGTCTGAGGTTTTTGGTCGAAGAGAACGAGAGAGAGAGAGATCTCCGCTGGCTGAAGAAGCAGAGATTGGCTAACGACTCCCCGATGACTCTCTCGTATGTGCGCGATCTCTCTCCGACTACCCTTCTGCTCCACATAACCACCATCACCGACGAAGAATAAAAATATGATTATATTTTTATATATGCGTGTTTCTCGCTGTCTGTTGACGATCGTTGTTTGTCCCGAGAGCCAGTGGCGTAATATACAATATTTCCGCGTTTTCTAAACAGGTTTAGAATTTATCCCGTTTTCCTGTGTTAGGATTGAGTTTCCGGTTCTTTCTCCTAACTAAAGTTTTCTCACTGTCTTTCACTCGCTGTAACCTCCTTCCTTTGCGTCTTAGTAGTATTATCACCTTGCTTGGGGTGAAATGATTTTTTTAAATATTATAAATGATGAGTGACAATTTGACGTAGCTAGAAAAAACAAAATATAGTTGAAGCCTCCAGAACTCTGCGGAAGGTGTCATTTTCGCCCCTTCACGTCGGGTGATTAGCGCCTGTCATTCCTTCAGATATTTATGCCAACAGCTATGACTTTAAGAAATTAGTACAATTTAATGAACAAACGTTTCTTCTCCATTTTCAGTTTTCATCATTGTCCTTTATGAAAGCAGATAATTCAACTTTTATATGGACATGATAAGAATAAATGTACAAGAATAAGTCAAGATTATGGATGCATTATTTACAGTGCCATAAGTCAACCCTCTCTTTAAAAAAATTTACAAACCATTCAAAATCAAGGACTGTGATTAAGTCTCAGAGCCTTTTGGACCTCACCCATGCAAATTCTCTATATACAAGTCAATGAACCACCTATGTCTCTGAGATGGGGAAAAATCCCTCCAACATGCCCTAAAACTACAATCCAAACCAATCCACCCACGTCTATTGAACAGGTGAAGAGGCTCATCCCTTGTTCCCTGTTTAGGATGTGGTTTCCGGCTTTCTCTTTTCCAATCTTTTTACTCTTTTCTTTTCTTTTCTTTTCTTTTTTTCTCAATTGGAGTAGATAGTCTAAACTATCGCCCGGTTCACACTCCACCCACGTCTATTGAACAGGTGAAGAGGCTCATCCCTTGTTTCCTGTTTAGGATGTGGTTTCTGGCTTTCTCTTTTCCAATCTTTTCACTCTTACGTAGCCCCCTGCGCATCAGTGGCGTTACTGCCTTGCTCGGGGTGATATGATTAAATATATATATATATATATATAATTACTCACCTTCATTACCACCTAAGTGAACAGTAACACTTGGGTTGTGTGTGTCACTTAGCTTCAAGCTATGTCAGCACTAACAAATTTCTGTCCATGGCGATTTTTCTTTTTAATTGATGATTAAACAAACAATTTTTACCATTTTTAGTCGAAATTTTATTTTACTTTCATTATCTGTTGCGTGTGCTGAAAATGAAGACAAAAACGAGTAATAGCAGTCAGTCACTAGGACTTATAGGAATATCCGATTTCTATCATGCTATTTATTAATTTGTGGAAAGTAATAAGGAAAATATTGATGGTTTTAAAATTGCTAAACTTGATTTGCTAATAGAAAAAAAACTGACAAACAAAGGGAGAATCTTGCGCTAAGATACCTTGAAAAATTTGAAATACATATTTCTGAAATAAAAGAATAAATTCTTTGTTGTAAAAAAGCTCGTGCAAGAATAATGGGTATATATGATCACATTTTCTTTCTTCGTGTTAGTAACAAAAAAAAAGTTCTTCACGAAGAAGTCACTTCCAAATTGAATTCCTCTTTTTTACAACTCAAATTTTTCCAGTTCATTTTTCTGTCGATTTCCAATCAAACATTTCAACTTCAAGATAATTAGTCATGTCAGTAGAAGCATGTTCGATCCTCACGGAGTTTCCTATATGAAGCGGTCTTGTGCCAAATATGTAAGCTATGCCCAGTAAGATTATAACCTTTTTTAGACTTTAAAACACTTAATATCAGTATCGCTTTTTAAAAGGAAAAAAAAGGCTTTTTAAAAATTTATTACACATATTGCGCACCTTTTTTGTTTTTATTTTATTGTTGCTATCCAAAGACAAGAAGAATGAAGTTTACTGTACATTACAAAAATTTTTTCTATCAAATGTTAGACGTATTTTTTAGAAACTGACAGACAATGACAATAACAAAGACATAGTTGATGGTAATTATCCAGAAAATTTTATATTCTTAAATTAATCAAATGAAATGTTTTTTAATGCGTTGACAAGATTATTAAGTGAAATGGTCGTTCAATTGAGTTTTCGATTCGAATCTGCAATCAGATTTTTTTTCGTTTGTTTATTTTTGTCAGCAACTCCTTTTAAAAAGATTTTATAAAAAATTAAAATGCATTTCCTATAAGTAGCGTGCGAGACTATGTACTGTAGTATAGTCACTTAGTCTAAAAAATTTTTTTCCACATTCTCTTCTTGTCGGTTTCTTCGTCTCCCAAAAAGCCAGGTTTATCGTTGTTAACTTCAAGCAACAAGTTGTTATTTTCACTCAAGGAAAAGCCCCCATAGAATGTTATTCCGAGCTATTGTTTTTATGTGCGTGTGTGGAGAGTAACAATCCGTTTTCAAATGAACATTTTCCACCGCGAATAAACGAATTTCCTTAAATTAAAGCGCTAATAAAATATATAGTTTTGTTGTTGTTTAAATTAAAAGTCATTAAAAATCACCTTAGTTGACTCTTAATTTTATAAAATTTGCAAAACTAAAAAAGTAAAGTTAAAAATTGAACGAATATACCATGAATAATAGAAATTAATTATACCAACTAAAAATGGTTAGACACTTACATGAGGTATGATAAGAGCTCAGAAATAAAAATCTAATTTCAACATCAGTTCAAATTTTGAGTACCTAGTACTGATTAGCGTGTCATTAGCACACCATTATTGTCTTAAGCGTAAAAAACGATGTAAAAGATTGGTAATGTATTTCAGCTAGCGTGTGAATATTTCATTAACTTGAATTTCATGTTGCCTTGTATCAATGTTACGTACACCATTATTATCCCATAGTCAGTGTTACTACAACTGCTGCTGTTTTAAATAGCCTCCCCCCATTCATTAAATTTTCTTTTTCCTCTTACAACTCGCACTCTCTAACATTTTATATTCTATTGCAAACCACTCACCATATTCCATCCTTCTATCTATCTTCCCTCTCCCTTGAGAGACCATCTGTATCTACTTGAGTTAGCATGTAAGAAAGACATAACTTATAGTACCTATGTAGATATTTCATTTTGTAATTAAATTGTTTCCTTATTTCGAATAACTTTTTTATTAATCTAAGTTAGATACTAGAAAGAGCCGATTTTATCATTTTTTTTCACCTATTAGTATGATATTAATAATTTATTAAATTTATTTCTCTTGACTAATTTTCGAAAGAAATTAAGAAAAATCGAAGACAACTTGAAGTCAATGTTGAATTCGAATTAACCTGAAATTAAAAAGCGCAAAGAAACGTCCGCTTCTTAAGAAAGAAAAATTTTAAAAAGCGTATGTCTCCATTCCATAGTGTTAATAAACGTTTGTATGCGTCTATGCGAGTGTAAATACCCATACATTTGTGTTTAAGTGGGTCTATGTATACACGTAACCATAGGTATGCGTGAATTTAAAGCAAGTACGCGCATATGTGAGTAGGTTTTTTTTTTTTTTGTTCTTCCCCATACTTTCTTTGGTTCCCCTCCCTTTGTGCGACTCTGGGAAAAATCAAGCTGACCTAGATTCACACTGCGACGAGAACTGGCGAGACTTGCAAGCCGAGCTGTTCAGTTCCCAGTTTAGCATTGCGACGAGAATTGACGAGAGTTTGAGAGCCGAAGCTGTGTCAATCGTGTAGGAATACATTGTGGGCTGCCGCCGCCGTCAGAGCTAGGAACTACTTTTTTTGTCCAGTCGAGCAAGCCGGAGTAGGAAATTTTCTAAACCGTTGTCACTCCAATCGCTCGTAATCGTCGTTGTTCTCTTAACCATCAGCAATGGCCGACCGAGATGAAATGGTATACAAGGCTAAACTGGCTGAACAAGCCGAGAGATATGACGGTATTTTATATTTTTCAACTTAATATTTTCGATGGCGTATAGGCTCGCTGTTCGTCCTCCCTCGCTCTGTATAACTATATATCGCTCACTCCCACCCTTCACTGCTGATATCTCTTGTCAAAAACCCTTTTTTAATGTGCATGTTTAACTGTAAATACTTTAAATATCTTGCTTCATTATCGTTTGTAAGACTGTTTCTTTGGTTTTAGACGTTTTTTCTTCATTTTTTTTGTTTGGATATTTAAAAATGTTATCTTGTATCGTCACTTAAATTAAGGCGTCTGTCAGTTATCGAGTGATAAAATGGCAGAAGAAACTTGTATTCTGTTAAATAAAGCCCATTCTCCTGAACTAAACCCCTTTTTCTAAATAGCCTAATTATCGATATTTGTATAAATTAACCTCTGAACTAAATGTCTATAACCTTTCAATCGTCAAAGTCCCGTTATAAACTCTCAGTCATTTACGAAAAACGACTTTAAATTCAAAGACGACAGCCAACGCTTTTGGCAAAAGCAGCAGTCGCCATGTTGAATTCAACCATGACTCATAAAACTCAATTTTCTCCTCGTTCTTTTATTTTGATTCCTTTTCCTCTCTATTATTAGGGGGAAAAATCAGTTAATTTTTAACGTTGGTTAGTCTCTTCCTTCTTTTAGCCTAGCTCATTTAACTAAGACGACCATGTGTAGTTTAAAACACTTAAAGTAACCGCCTACTTAGAAAGCCAGGAAAATAATTTCAGTTTGAATAAATGTGGTTAGTTAACCGTTAAAAATTCCTAATAAATGGTCTAAAAATCGGGGATTGATTTTTCTTAACTAATTTAACAGATATTGTTCATGATGTCCTACTGTCGGTTTAATTTGATTCAAATGTAAATGGTAGTTATTTTTAACTTTTAAATACTTTGCTTTCTTACAAATTACATTTTGTAATTTACATTATAAAATCGTTTTACTTTTAATCTATAACGTTTTCCTTCGGAATTAATTTAAAATCCGAAATAGATTTCAAGTATTTTAAAAATGTTCGTTCGTAGATGAGCCACGTTTTTATTCCTTAAAAAATGTCTCTTCAAAATTCAAATATTAATTTGAAAATGTAAAGGTCTGCATTTCAGTTAAGGAATTTTTGTGATATGAATAATTGGAATTTTGTCCATTAAAAAAAAAAAAATTATTTTCAGAAAAGCACTCCCACTTGTACATTTATCTGGAATTCCGTTAAGTAATGTAGTTTTAGTTATATTTTAACGATTTAACAATTTGAAGTTCAAAATATCAAATTCAATGCCCAAAAAATTGAACGCTTTTTTTTTCCCAACTGTAAAATAAAAAATTGAAAAATGTCTTTCAGTCTGGACTGAACTGATTGTTTCGGGCCTTTTGCTCATTATCTCTTTTTATATTTGTCAAATTCAAACTACAAACTAATGATTATTTTATATATATTTTACTTTGTATTATTTTAAATAAAATAATAGCTAATGTCCAACATGCATGAAACTGCTTGTCATTTTAATTTTCAGAATTCTGTTTTATTAAAAAATAATTTTAGGAAAAATTTTTATATCATCTGCAATCTTATGAAGTGATTTTTAACCTGTTGAAATATCTAAGACTTCAGCCACATTTCGATTATAACTAGTATTTCTTTTAGGTTAATAGTTGTATTACTTTGCCTACTAGTGACGACCACTGGTGCAAACTACATACCCTTAACCTCCTGACCGTCTTATTTTCTATACTAACTTAAACTAATTACGTGTTATTTTGAAGTAGTGTGTACTGAATTCCTTTAAGAATATTTAAATTCCTGTCAGATTATTTGCTTGTCTTCTCTGGACATCACGTACGGATTCCCCCCCCACACACACACACACACACACCAAGTATTAAAATTATAGTTTATATACAAATCATTATTTTTTAATGTTAATTAATATTCATAATTACTTATTAGTCTTACTTTACATGAATAACAATGTGATTCTTTTAAAGAGACGAAAAATATTGGTTGTAAAAATGAGTTTTGTCTTTAGGTTCCTAAAAATTACAAAATAAAAAATATTAGAATATTGATGTTATCTAATATATATATATATATATATATATATATATAATGTGTGTGTGAGCGCGCGACATTTAGTTGTAATACTCAACTGTAAGTGTTAGCAAAAATAGTATAATCGTCACCACCAATCCCCGTTTCGCTCTCTTTTTTTGTTAATTTCTCTCGATTTCTTTTCCCTATTGGTGTCCCCTACTTGTTTAATGTATGCAATGTTGAACGATAAGTGTGTAGTCATGATGATGATTGTATTTTAATAGAAATCTATTCTCTTCATTCATCGCCATTTCTATCATCACTATAAACACTGCATTTATTCTTTTAATTGACATAAAATATTGCGTGATTCGAGATATCTATGGCTTCTTATTTGTGGTTATATATATTTTTGTCATTAAATTTTAAACTTCAGTAACAAAATTTCTTCACGGTATTTGGCATTCTCAATAATAATAAATTGAAGATCGTAATGATTGAAGAGTTGGAAACCTAGGACCTGCCTCGTCATTCAATTGATACGCTAACTTTCCAATTATTAAAATTGTAATTTGTTGTTTTGTTTCCTAAATTTTTTGGTGGAGAAACTTCTATGTAATTGCTTTTTGACGTTAACTCGTTTGCTTGTTCACCCAGGTACCAATCCTTAACGAAACCACATTAAATTCCGTTTTTATAGCGTTATTCTCAAAATTAATGAACGGCTTCTCTATTGCTTTTTTGTTCATGCCTTAAGTTATTTTCTTAAACACTCACTTATATTTGCATTTTATTTCATGTAATACATAATCCTATAAATTAAAACAAAAACTTCATGTATTCCAACTCCATGCAGCTTGTTTTCTGTTATACATTATGAATTGGTAAATTGTTGATTTGAAAGTGACTTTTACTACTATTACTACTACTATTCCTAGACAACCGTAGTATAGTAGCAGTAGTTGAAGCTGTTCTCACAACTCGTGACACCAGTATTCATGTCACATATATTACAGCAGTAGCAATTACTGCAACTCGTCGTCTTAAGATATGAGGTTAAATATATTCAACAGTTTGCCATTTTAGTCATTTATTTTTTATTTTATAATAAAGTTCGTTTTTACCGTAATTTGGACTTTTTAATATTATAAGTGAGCAGAATAAAATGATCGTGGTTTCATCATTACCATTTTTCTGCCTGTCTTTAATGATAGACTTGTTATTTTTAAGTAATTTCTATTCATAATTTAATGCAAAATATTGCAAATTTTTATTTTAGTCGTTTTTTTTTTTTTTTTTTTTTTTTTTTTTTTTTTTTTTTTTTTTTTTTTTAATCTTCATTTGAGAATTACGAAATTGTTTTGGCAAAAGATTAGATTCTATATCTCTTTATTTTCTCTTAATGTCCTCTAAAAATCTAACAAATAAAATAGTTTCATTTCAGCATCCGAAATGTTTTCGGCATTGCAAATACTGAATTTTAATATTTTTTTTTTTTTTTTACATAGCCTTGCATTTTGAGCAGTCTTTGTATAACAATGACATAATTCAATTCCTGCACAAAAAACCGCCTATAATATAAATTGAAGGTGGTTATTACCATAACTTCTTCCTGCAGCGTTTCCAAAGGTATTCACAATTTAGTTGTATGTATTCGAATCGTGGGGAATTACATACTTTGTGAAATTAGTATTTCAATTATCAAACTAGGTGGGTTGGGTCAAGAACCTTTCAGCACTCCTTCATTCATTACGGTGCCACACAAAAGTGCTCACTAAGATAAGGCTTTGTAAGAAATAAGGGAAATAATTCAGTATTTGGTATGCCAAGGTTTCGGATGCTGAGAAAAAAAATACTCTTTGTATGCAAAATAGTGAACTAAAAATAATTCAGATTTATTACTCCGAACAGTTGTTATCCACAATTTACAAACGCAAGAAATGTCATGTTTTCAAATAGATGTTTTATCAAGATCTTCGTTTACATTTTTTTCCTTACTTCAGCGTACCTACTATAAATTAGCGTAACAAATTTTAGTGTCTTTTTTACAATGAAAGACATTGGTTCTTGCAAAAATCAAATATTTGTCTGATTTTACTGAAACGTCAGGGCTTATGCACAAATTAAATTCTTTTGGAAGTTTAAAAAAATTCACCCCACTTAATTTTTATGAATAAACTCCAGAAATTAAACGAACATGATTGGGAGTGGGTATTTTGGGGAAATTCTTGCAAAAATCGAATAATTGTCGAATTTTGATTAAACTTTTAGGAAGTACTCTCAAATCTTTTCTGTGGAAAATTTTTTTTTTTTTCCCCCCCATCTTAATTTCATGTAATTTCAAGAAATTAAATTTTCATCCAAAAATTTACTTTATTAGCTAAAAGCAAGACTCATTGGAGAAAATAAGCTTTGTGTGTATAAAATGTAAAACATCCCGATTTTTGAAAGTATGATCAACCATACGCAACATTATCGGATAATTAGTGTTGACTATAAAACTTAGTCATTATATTAGATTCACTGATACTGTTAAGTAAATTTAAAACCAAAATTTTTAAGGTTACAGAGTACTTAAAATTTATATAAAAGTGGGCTCACCTGTCATTTTAAATTGTTTTAACATTTTTTTTCTAAATCGGTTTGATTATACTTTGAATCATTAATATTTCTTATATGAAGTTTTAAAAAAGTATATATTTTGGAACATTTTTAAAACCGAGAATTAAGCTTGTCAAAATGGCCAATTTCAATTGAAAATGATAAAAGATTGATTCCAATTAAAGTAATTTCTATTTAAAACTAGCAGTAAGTACCTGCTGTTGCACAGGATACAAAGAACATATTAAAACTGAGGGATGTGTTCCAATTCCTTTTCTCAGTTGTGTAGAATAATAAATTTGCAAAGGATGTGTAAGTTTTGAAATAAATGGGATGGAAAATGTGGAAGTGTATGTTAATAGAAAATGGTGACACTCAATCTCTCTCTTGTTTTTTTTTATGTGCATTCATTGCATTATCAAAAAATGCACAAAAACTAAAGAAAATTTAAAGCTAAAAAGTATGGAGAATATTTTCTCTTTAAGATTACTCAGTACTTTATTTATATATATATATATATATATATACACACACACACACTTGTATTGGATGATTTTTTTTTTTTTTTTTTTTACAACTGAAACCCCTATAGATCAATATTAGAGAAACTTATCAATGTTTAACAGGTTAGACTGATAGACTAAAGCATGTTTCTTTTTTTTCTCTTTCTCCATATATGCTAACTCTGAATAGAAAATCTTACAATTTTTTTTTTATTTTTTTTTTAATACATGTATGATGCATTGTAACTATAGTAAATTTAATGCCAAAGTATTTAAAATGCAGTAAAACATTAGGTTACTAAAAATATATTCATAAAATTTTCAAGATTATTAGGTATTTAAAAATTATAAAAAGGTGATGATATACAAATAATTTTGCAAATGTGTCCCCTGGAGGAGAAAAATCTTGAGCATAGGATTGTTGTCAACACTTCATAAAAACACCTGCCCTTTTGCTAAAAAAATACTTTTCTGTAATAATTTAAATAATCTTCTTTTGGCTTTTATCAGCTAATCTTCAGATGTGTATTGTGGTGATTAATCTGTTGCTTCTTCCTCTTGCTATGGGTTAAATATCAGGACATGTTTGGTTCTATATCAACCACCTACCACAAAGTAATGGCAACTTATTGCAGTGAAAGTCTTCTGCATTGTCAGTCATGTCTTGAAAGACATGATTGCCCAAGCATGTATCACATATGGCACTTAACTGACTGAATTTTCTTCAGTTTCAGTAAAGTGAGATTTTTTTCTTCTTCACTTAGAATTAGTCAACACCTGAGCTTCTTTATAAAATCTTTCAAAAATAAAATATACTTTTAGGCTTTTATTTTAGGAAGATTTTTCTTCCTTACTCTGTTTTTAACTGCCCAGTAATCTTAACATTTAAGCATTCTAAGCCATAAACACAATTCAGAATTGTTGAAAGTCCTACAAAATGGAATCAAATTAAATAAGTGGGTTATTTTTCTTTTTTTTTTAATTCTAAGATAATTTTTTTTATTTATGAATAACTCCTGAAAATTTCATTAAAATCTGGCAATTATCTGGTGCAAGAATTTCTGAATTGGTGCTTTTTTTCCTGAAAAAAATCTCTCCTGCTCTCTCAATCTTGTATGCTAATATTTTAGTGAATCTGATATAAAAATAAGATTTTGTACTTTGACTTAGACATTTAAGCCTTTTTGTAATAATTTTAAGATTATTTATATTGATCTGGGTCCTTACAAGCAATGATAATTTAGATCATATTGTTTGGATATAAACCAATTCTAAAGAAACAAAATTTATCACAAATTTAATAACATTAGACTTCAGCTCTCAAGCAACATTATACAAATATTTCTATACATTTATGGTCAATTTACTATGATCCTTCTCCTGTTGACCAAAAGTCTCAACTTGTATAATGTTCAAAAACTATACACCTTATTAGTGAATAAGCACCCTTTCTCTCTCAAATAGTCAAATTAAAGGCAATTAAGATAGACATGTTTTTAATGTAATTACTTCAATCTGACTTGTAACTGAATTTAATATTTTCTCTAAAACTTCAGAGTATTTGAATACATCCTTGTTAACATGTCTGAGCAGGTTTTCTGTTTGATATCTTAATGGAAAGTTGAGATGTACTCTCTCTCTCTCAACATTGTACAGAAACAAGAAAGATTTATTTTTCATGATAAATGTCTTTGTGTTGCCCTAAACTTAGTTTTGCTGGATACCTTGAGTTAACCTTGTTTTCAAGTGATTTAGGCCTAATGTTCTCTATCTTAAGACTTAATATTAGCCCAGTTTCTTCTCTGTTTGTTTTACCTTATTTATCCCCAAGTCCTTTGTATAAAAACTGAAAAAGTTCCCTTGTTTCATTTTTTATTTGCAGAGATGGTGGAAAATATGAAAGAAGTTGCTGACCAAGGCTCAGAGTTGACTGTTGAAGAAAGAAACCTTTTATCAGTTGCTTACAAAAATGTGATAGGAGCACGACGAGCTTCGTGGAGGATCCTTAGCAGCGTAGAGCAGAAAGAAGAGCCCAAAGGTTGTGAGCAGCGACTAAATTTGATTAGATGTTACAGATCAAAGGTTAGTTTGTTTTTTATGTTAATAAACATGCCACGCTATATATTCCATATTTGCTTTTTCTGACAGCATGTATACAGCCTGTGGGTGATTGATTTATACACTACAGTTCCTTTCCCATGGGCGAAACATAAGCCTATGGTTATTCTATCGCTACTTCCAGGGTAAGAAGACCTGCTTTTTTTTTTTTTTCTTTTTTTTTTTTTCCTCTCTCTCTCTCTCTCTCTATATATATATATATATATATATATATATATATATATATGGCCAAAATTCACTCCTTTGGTGAGACTAGTGACCTTTCCTAGGGAGAGGTGTTAGAGGGTGTTTGCTGATCAGACCATGTGTATGTCTCTCTCACTTCAGTAGTCAGAAAGTTGTTAGTATCTATTTTGGTATCTTCTACTTGGACTTATGGAGCATTTCTGTGTTTGATGTGACTGCAAGGCATTTATAATCAGGATTTGGCTTTCCAAGTTGATGGGTTCCATCTATCCTGAAGCAACTGGTTATAAGGTAATGTGTGTATTAGCACTCATACGGCATGTTGAAGCCAAAAGACAGCAAGAAAACTGTATAACCTACCTAACAGGCATGTGCACATGATTAACAGAACAGGGATGATGGGAGTTCAAAAGGATGACATTTATTAAGAACTACACAGGATAAGTAAATTGTGGGTAGATATGAGACGTGTCGTACTGTAGGTAGGCATGTATATAGATAGATAGATATATGATGTATAAAAAAGGTATGTAAACATCTTGTCATTTTCAAGCTTGTCAAAGTCTGGGGGAAAATTTTCCCCGCTGTCAGGTTTTCCTGAGAGTGTCTATATGGATGTGTGTGTGTGTGTACAATGTTGATTCAAATGATTTGTCACATAGATGAGCAATAAACTTAATTTTTCCTAACCCATCTCCTAAAGATAAATTTTCCTAGTATATGTGTATAAGCTTAAGTGCTTCAATTTTCATAAGCTCTTTTAAAATGCTAAGCATTAAAGTGTATATGCATAGGTATCTTCACTAATTTGCTGGAAAAAAAAAAAACGGAAAAAAAATAGTTCTTCCAACAAAATGTCTTATCAAAGCATTGTTTTTTAATCCTAACGTTTTTTTTTTTTTTTTTTTTTTTTTAAAAAATTTCATCAGCAGGTAACCAAATTGTTATCAGTTTACAGTGGATAATGTCTCTTATCTCTCTCCACCTATTCACAAATTTTTTTTTTTAATAAAATGTAAATTTTTGCGTCTGTCTCTCTCGCATGTGCACAAATTCATGAAATTTTGAGGCTTTTTTTTTTTTTTTTTTTTTTCCAAAAAAAAAATTTTTGCCTTTTCCCTGAGAATTTGCTCTGTATAATCAAATATTAGATGCAATATGGCTCTAATTATTTAATTAAATAAGCTTTTAAGTTGTGTGTGTGTGTGCCTGCTTAAAAAAAAAAAAAAAAAAAATTTTTTTTTTTTTTTTTTTTTTTTCTTCTTCAATAAATAATGAATTTTTACCAGAATTTTTTTTTTCATAATTTATGAAATTACAAAATTGTTTTAAAATTCTACAAAGCCTTGTTGTGGTTATGTTATTTATTGGAAAGTATTTGCTAAACAAAAATTTTAAGTTTTATACAAATCTTAAAGCCAATAGATCTTTTAAAAAAAAAAAAGATTGTGTATAAGGAATTTTTAAGTATGATATTTTCTTTGTTACATTAAAATATTTTACGCGTTTCATGGTTTCTTCCCACTTATGGTGAAAAATTTGGACAGTCGTGTCAATTCTGGTCAACCATACTTAGCAGTCATCCATTATTCACACTTTTGCTCAATTCATAGCTCATGACAAAATACTTTATTTATGCTGTAAAGTAGTAATACTTGTGTAAATCAAATTAACTTTTAAATGTGCTAATCTTTCAAAATTAACATGTCACAGATGTTTATTTTTGCAAGATTTTTAAAACTGAGAATTAACTTTTATTTACAAATGTTGATGGCTGAAAAATTGCCTAATTTTAAAAATTGAAAATTTTTTGATCATTCAATATAATTTCTGTTTGAAATATACCAAAGTATTTTGCTTACTGGAAATAGTAAATTTGATCGTTTAGTTTTCAATTAAAACTAAAATAAGTTTTAAGAAAACTTGAATTTTGAAAATTCAAGAGTTGGGTATTGAATCAGTGGCCATACTCTGTGTGTGGCATGCACAGTGCCAATACAAATGGGTTGTCACCCAGATGAGCAGTATAGATGTATAATCTTGTTCTGTTTTTCATGAGATGTTCTTTTGAATGTTAAATATCAAGATAGAAATTATAACTTGATGTCTTTTTTATAATTAGGTTGAGGCTGAGCTACAAGATATTTGCAACGATGTGCTGGCTGTATTGGAGAAAAAACTTTTGGTGAATGCCACTTCTGGAGAATCTAAAGTGTTTTATTACAAAATGTAAGTTTTTTTTTCCACCCCTTTCTGATTAGAATCTATAGTCTTGTCAAATTTTTTTATACTTTTCTTGGGATTGTTGTTCCTAAAGATATGTCAATGAATTATTTCTCATTGCTAATTTACCTCCTTCCTGGTGGGGACTCTATTTCGTTGTTTTATGTTGATACCAGAAACCCAAAATAAATGGTATATCACATCACGTTTATAATGTATATATAAAGCAAGAATGATTCAATATTTTTGTATTTTTCTTTTTCTCTCTTTCCTACCCCCACCTCTTCTAGGAAGGGCGATTATCACCGCTACCTGGCTGAATTTGCCACTGGCACTGAAAGGAAGCAAGCTGCTGACAACAGTTTAGCAGCTTACAAGGCAGCCAGTGACATTGCCATGAATGAGCTGCCACCAACTCATCCCATCCGATTAGGGCTGGCTCTCAATTTTTCTG
The DNA here is from genome assembly GCA_037127315.1 of Ascarosepion bandense. Lineage (NCBI taxonomy): Eukaryota > Metazoa > Mollusca > Cephalopoda > Sepiida > Sepiidae > Ascarosepion > Ascarosepion bandense. The sequence continues at coordinate 2,341,472 of JBBBDQ010001384.1, read as the reverse complement.
TTTTCTACTATGAGATCCTTAGCAACCCTGAACGAGCTTGTCGGCTGGCCAAGGCTGCATTTGACGAAGCCATTGCTGAGTTGGACACCTTGAGTGAAGAGAGCTACAAAGATTCCACCCTTATAATGCAGCTTCTGAGAGACAACCTTACTCTATGGACATCAGATATGCAAGCTGAAGGTTAGGCTAGCTTTTTTTCTCTCTCTCTCTCTATATATATATATATATATATATATATATATATATAGAATAAAGCATGGTGCTGATGAATTTAAAACTTTGATGTGTTGAATTTAAAGAAGGAATTTTGATAGTTTTGTTCACCTTCTTTCCTGATTTTGTAAATTAGAAACTTCATTGTTTCTCAAATTACTGTTTTTACAAATCCTGTTTTATTTGTATTAAATGCTATATATATATATATATATATATATATAATGAATGTTAGTCTCACTGTATTAAAGTTAAAACCTAAAATTCTCTCTCTTTTCAGAATGTGAACAAAAAACTGAGCAGCTGCAGGATGTGGGAACCGAGGAGGTGTCATAAACGGTGGCCCATTTAGTTTGAATCTTTGCACATTACAACAACACTCATATGAGAACAACAATAATAATATAATAATACCAACAACTTTGGTCTCCTTGTCACTCTCTCTGGCCATGACTATAATCATTTTTCTCTTGTACATTGTTCTGTATTAATATGTTATTATTTGTATAAAAGTGACCAACCAAACCGTGTCCATTATTCCATAGTGCTGCAAAAGGCCAGTCATGACCATTATCGAGTGGAAGAGACACTTAGGAAATTTAAAACATTTGAAAAAAAAAAATGGTAATTAAGGAAAAAGTTTGAAAAAAAAAAATTCACTCCTTCCTTTCTAATTTTTCATTTTCTGATTCTTTTCTCTCTCTCTCTCTCTCTCTCTCTCTCTCTCTTTCTTTCTCTCCTTTGAACTCATTTCTCCTCTTAGTCCACCACCAACCTTAGCCCTACCACCACAACCACTTTGAGTAGTGGCATGTGGAGCACATGCTTTTCCTTCTCCTTGTCTCTCTCTTTGCTTTCTCTCTGCTCTCATTTGTGGAATGTTTGTTTCTCTTTCTCTTTGTGCATTCTCTTCCTCTTCTGCGCCCTGGCTAAATGTGGACCAATTTAGCCCTGTGTCTTTCAGCCAGTTACAACTTGGACCAGTCTTTTTTTTTTTTTTTTTTTTCTCTCTCTCTCTCTCTCTCCTCCTCTCTAACTCTACAATATGGGAAACATGAAACAGACAGGTGTATTTAATGCAAAAGCAAAATATGGAATGATTGATAAGGATTCTGATTGGCAGCGGGGATGGGGGTGTGTGACAGACAAAAGGTTGGGGTGAAGGAGGGGGAAGTAAACCTTGTGGTGTGCACTACTTGTCTTACCTGCTTCACTTCTGACCTCTTTTGGAGTTTTGATTTTTGCTGCAAACAAATGTAGTTTGTGTGTACAAACCACCTTGAAGGTAGCAAATTCCTTGTGTTAAATATTAGACATTTTATGATCTCTCTCTCTCTCTGCTTAATAATTATAATTTTATGCTGCAACTTTCTCTTCTCTATCAAGGTGGTATGCAAACTTTAAACTTCTCATTCAAGATGGATAGTAAGTTATCAGTTGCCTTTCTTAAATCTGCTTTATTTGGAGGCAACTCTCAATATATTACTCTAACTAAATGCATTAATTTTATTTTGATCCCACCCTGTTTTAAATTTAACTATTCTAGTGGTGGTGGTGGTGGTGGTGGGCTATTGACTGAATGTTTTTCTCCCCTACTTTGTGTGTGTGCATATATAGAGATATGCATGTGTACATACACGCTCTCTCTCTCTCTTTCTCTCTCTCTCTGGACCTTCTTTGTGCTGTTGTCCTCTGCTGCTGCCGCCCAACCTCCTCTCCTCAAAAGTTGGTCACTCTTTTCCTTCCCTTCCCTCCCTGCTTCCTTTCTTTAAAAAAAAAAGAAAAAGAAAACATTGAAAAAGAAAATAATTTCAAGTTATTTAAAAGAGTTTTATGTAATTTTAAACCAAAATTTCAATTTTTAAAAGATTTTTAAAAAATAAAAAAAATGAAATTAAAAAAACTGGAGATGCTAAAGTATTTCATGGGGTTTAGATTAAAACTATTTCCCTTTTTATGCTAATTTGAAAATTGTTTGGTTTGTAACTCTAAATAAAGCTTAGGAAAATTGTCTTGTAAGCTGGTTTCTTTTGCTCTTCCTTCCCAAATTTTATAGGGGGACTGTTGCTGGTTGAAGACAGTCTTCTTACCAGCATTTAGAATTTCACACCCTTAAACTTACAGGGTGGGATATAGGCTAATGACAAAGAGGGGGAGGTGCCCTTAAGCAATTTTCTTTGCTTCTTTATTTCACTCTGTCCTTGTGTGTAACTCACACATCAATGCTGCTCTCTTTTTCTTTTTTTTTCTTTTTTTTTTTACCAAATTTTGTTTTTCTTAAAACAGTGTGGAGAAGAAAATGCTGGTTTGGTTGCAAATAAATATATTTAAAAGAAAAACATTATTTGAGGGTAACTTCTTTTTCCACTAAAGAACTTTGGATTTTTGTGTGATTGGGTATTTGGTTTTTCTAATTCAGTTGCCAATAGCTCCCCTCAACCATTAACCTTGTGTGTGTGGGCACTGAATGGCTACAGTCAGTTTTGTGCTTGGGCAAAGTACTCAGGCTGTGTGTGTTGTGAAAAATACCTTTTTAAGAAAATTACTTCTGCCACGGTTTTGTTGGTTGGTGTTTTTGTCTGTTGGCAGGCTGCAGCAGTACATTTGATATCATCTCTACAAAGACTTGGAATTAACACCTTCAGCTTCAAAGTGGGAAGCACAATTTTCCATCTCTTGTTCTCACTCTGGCACACCAATTAATTATCAGTTAACATCTTCCACTATATTGAGCTACATCTGTCAACTTGAAACCATCAGACGCCAAGAAGGATTTTTTATTTTTTCAGTTCAGTTCTTTTGGGAACTGGGAATGGACTCTCTTAAAGCTCTCCTTGGATTGATGATTTTTTATTTTTTTTTTTTTTCCCCCTTTTTTTCTCTCTCTCTCTCACAAAAAAAATCTTTAACTGCCTGTCAAACTATATCATTCTTTAGCTGGGACCTCTTTGTAGTATCTGTACTGCCTTATAGGGATTTTGATAATCAAACTTAGAGCAGCCATTTTTAACTTCTTTAACTCTTGCATTTTTATTTACTTTCCCAGATGAAGCTTGTGTTCAGTATTTAGATATTTATTCGTGGCAGCAGCCATCTATATTGTTTAAGCCCTCTTCCCAAACTTTAATTTAGGTAAACTTTACAAGAATTATATACTGAGCTGTCTATAAATTTGAAAAAATGAATTAAATTTCAAAGGGGTTTTTATATCTCACTAATTAAAGCAACCATGTTGGTAATGTCTGCTCTGTGTGTGTAGTTTGACAGTTGCAGCATTGGTGGGTTCTTCTTGTATGCATTCACACACACCACCTCCCCATCTTGTTCTGTCAGATTTTAAGCCCTTATTCTCCCTCTTTGGGTAATTTTAATTAAAAAGTGGCTTTGTGCAAGAGGAAAAAAAAAAACAAAGCAAAACATTTTAACAGCTTCACAATCAACATCACCTGCTTAGTCTGTTGGCTTTGTTCTTACAGTGTTCATGTTTTTTTTCTTAAGAAATTTGCATTGCATTAAAAGCAATAATTGATCCCCCTGCCCTCTATACATTGTAGGAGTTGCTAAAAATTTTGGTGGCTTATCCCCCAACTCCAAAAGACTTGACTTTCCAAACTGAATTGTTAGTGTATAGCATTTGCAAAATGTTGAAATATCTCTAAATATATTTTTGGTTCATTTTGTATATTTTCTATTTCTCTCCCTTTAAATATTTCACCTGGATACTCTACTGCCTGCATCTTTTTAACAAAAGAATTTCTCCGCTGCCGGGATTTGTGATTTTCATGCCCGACTTCTCTGTATAACTGTATGTGTATTGTCCTCGGAAATAAACTTGATTTAACTCCAGAAAGACAGTGCACTCGGTCTTCCTAACTTGCTTGCTTGACCGCAGTCATGATGATCTCTTTGGATATCACTTTATTTTTTTTATTTTATTTTATTTTTTTTTTTTTTAAGATGAATCACTAATGCTTTTGATTTTAATTAACTTTTTTTTTTTTATCAGGGAATCTGATAGGTTAAGAAAATTCTTTAACAATAAATGGGCTATGGACAATAAGTGGTGTGTCCCTTTTTTTAATTGGCTGATAATGTGCAACTGAAAAGAGTTTATTCAAAGATATTTAGCTTTACATGTTTCTTCTAAATAATAGGTAAACCTCATGTAGTTAAATAACTATGAGAAGCTTATAGGTTTAATCAAAATAATATTTAATACCTGAGAAAATGTAGAAAAGGTTACTTTCCATCATTGCAATAAATGCAGCTTTAATCACATGGCATCTTGTAATTGATCCTAACTTTTGAAATAACCTTCAAATTGCCGGTATTAAAAGGCTGACTACTTACTGTCTAAAAAGTTGAGTTCAGTTTTGGCAGACATTTGACAAAAAATTCCAATATAGTATACAAGGCAGGTGGAGGGCCAGCCCCTGTCTATTTACTAAAATCTGACCAGACAAAATTTTCTCTTTTTGATCTATTGCTTAAAACAACCTGAATATTAATTCCACTTATTTTGACATTGAAATAAAATGATCTCCAAAAACCAAGGGAGATAAATACTGGATTTTTTTTTATTATATCCGGAGAACTTTAGCATTGAGGCTTTTCTATAATTTCCATATTCAGATAAATCCAAATAACTTTGTGTAATAAAGTTAATCTCGACTTTCTTTAAGATTTGGTAGCAATGAAAATCATAAACTTGGCATTAGTGTCACCTGATCAATGAATTCATTCTGCCAGTTGTTTTGCTAGCTTGACTGCCTCTTTTTCATATGCTGTCCATCTTGTTTAGTTGGAGGTTAAAGTAAGGTGCTTTTTTTTTTTTTTTTAATATAAGGAATGATGAATAAATTCTCTTATGAGAATTGTCACACTTTTTCCCATTGATCAGTTTTTTACTGAAATGATTTCACTTTCACCCCCTGCTGATTTTATTCTCTTTTCTTTCCTGCTACTCTCACAAAATATTCATTAATTCTCATTAACCTGCAGGCTTTCAAATCCCAATTGTGTCCTTAATTTTTTCAGAAATTTTTTTTTAAGTCAATGCTTGGAAAATGACATAAGACTGAGTTTTTGTAGGTTTTTCTTTAGTCAAGTAGGATGTAAAATTTTTTTATACACACAAGTGATTGCTGAGCTAACTATAAACTTATGAAAACTTGGAATGAGTATCATTTATGTTTGGTGTACTTTACATGTTTATCAACACTTTAGAGTGGCCTTCTGCAACTAATTTCTACCCTAGAGTTTTATAAAAAAAAAAACAAACTAGCAAGCAATAATTGTTTGGTTTTTAATGTGTCATCTTTTTTTGTGTCCTAGTCAAGGTAGTTTTATGCTTGACACTTGGTGAGGATTGGGTTCCCTATAATCGGAGACAAACTAACTATTGTCCTATAGCAAGGTGCTCTTGTAAACAAGGGCACTACAGAACCCAAAGTCATTTGTGTGGGATTCTCTAATAAAATTTAGGATGTTTTGAAAATGAATTCAGCGCATAACATGGAAAAACACTAAAAATCTATATTCAAAGGTTTTTTTTTTTTCCCCCCTGTAAGTTCATGACACTTGCTGTTTGCAGTTAGGGTTAAGTGTGGTGTTTTAGGGCATTACAACCAAGTAATGTGCTTGATCCTTCTAAAGTGCTATGGTTAACATTAGTATTTAAACAAGATGCTAGACATGACAAATTTGTACATACCACTCAGCAGGACTTACTGATGTGTGTAGGAAAAGGGGTCTTAAAAATGATAGCAATACTGCTGAATAAATGGGGTATATGTCTTCATTGAGGAAATTGAAAATAATTTTAAGTTTGATATGCAATTTTATGCAGTGATTTCAAATAAGACATGTTTACAACTTGAGCTCCACTTTCCATATTAATAAATGTTGGTCTAACTGCACATTCACGTTGATAGCACCAAAACTTTTCTTAGAGATTGGCATGCAAATATTTCGCTCCCTCAACTGCACATGAAATTCTATTGAATTAGCGATATGACTCATTATTGTAGCAAGAGTTTTCTCCCTTGAATGTCTAAGCTCTTTTTTTTTTTTTTTTTTTTTTTAAGAAACCACCTTCAACACCTGGTTGAAATAATAACTCTTAAAAATAGGTCTTTGTGCTATTAAATAGGTAATTGTAAAATGAAGGATTAACAGAAATTTAGCAAAATGTCATTTTACACTTAAACTCTTAGAGACATAGTAGGGATAGCATGTAATAGAAAGGGGGGCGTTTGCTATCATGTACGCCCACCAGAAATTAGACTACTTTTTGAACGGAGCCACGTTTGCCATAAAAACGGACCATAGGCTTCTCCAGTATTTGCTAGACGCAGGGTGGACAAATAAGAAAATACAACAGTGGGCTTTGAAGTTAAGCGGGTACAACTATAAAATAGAGTACCCGGTAGGAAGGGACAACACCTGTGCCGATATGGTCTCTAGGATACCTAGAAGGTTGGAGAGGGAATCTGTGAGAGTGGAGCCGGAGGTAGATGAAAAAACTTACCAGACAGAAGTAATTAACTCTAATGACTAGAAAAACTGTCCTTTCTTAGAGACGGATGGATAAGATACACTGATGGTCACTAACTTGCACTAGAAGGAAGAAAAAGATGGACACCGAGATAATCACTGTTAAGAACCGAGTAAGGGCTGCAGAGACCTCCAAGTTTCCAATACATGAAAGATGGTTAGCAAGCTTGTCTTACTAGAACCTGTTACAACTGAATAGTGAGTTCGATCCTCACCGGGTGCCCCATACTTTCGGTCTTGTACCACATCTAAGTGGTGGTTAGAAAATTAAGGGCACTTCGGCTTGGTGTCATGGTTAGCCAGCTTGTCTTACTAGAACCTTTTACAACTGAGTTGTGAGTTCGATCCTCCTCCGGCCTTGTACCACATCTAAGCGGCACTTAGAAAATCGACTATCTCTCAGAGACGGAGAGTTTTGACCTAGGCTGTCAAATGTGTCAAAGGATTTGAGGCTGGAGATATTAGAACAATGACACAAGAAGCTGGGCAACATAGGGACGGATAAAATCTATGACCTGTCAGGAAGGACTTATTAGTGGCCTATGTTCAACGAAGTATGGTATGTCAGGCACAAAGTAGGAGACAGAGATGGATATCCCGAGTTTTCTCTTCGAAAAGATAAGTATGGATGTGTCGGGACTACGGGAAGACCCCTAGAGGTAACAATTACATCGTGAGCTTTGTGGATTTGTTGACGAATTGACCAGAGGCCTTCGCTGTGTCAAATAAAAGAGCTAGAACGGTAGCCGATCTGGTGGTAAGTGAAATTTTCCCCAGGTATGGTGCCTCCGTGCAGATAGGGACAATGGACCTGAAAATGTGAATAATATAATGAAGGTCCTGACTAGTCTAAATGTAGAGCGCATATCAACATCTCCCTATCACCCCCCCCAAAGTAACGCGAAGGTGGAAAGGTTCCATAAAATCTTAGGAGACGTATTGTCTAAATTGGTGAAGGACAGAACTGAGAACTGGTATCTGTACCTGGCACAGGGTCTTGCAGCCGTGAGGTTCTCAATCAGTGACACCTTCAGATTCCCGCCATATTACATGCTGTTTGGCAGAGATGTGGTCCTGCCAATGGACAATTTGTTGAAGCCCCGCGGGAAGGATATGGGGGAGGACCATCATCAGTTAATAATAGCACAACAGCATACATTATTTGTCCAAGCCAAAAGAAGAATACATAGGGTGCAAAAAAAGGAATGAGAAGGTGAATAAGGGCAGAAAGGAAGTGAAACTCGGAGTTGGAGACCCTGTGTACTACAAAATTCACCTGAGAGAAGGAAAGTTGGGCTATAGGTGGGAACCATATAGTTTAGTAGAATAGGCGGGACCTGTGTCATTTGTGATCTGGGATCAGATGGTGGGATGAACAAAAAAAACTCATGCCAATGACCTAAAATTAGCCGAAGTAACTGATTGGGGGGGGGGGGGGGTAAGCGAGCCTAAGAATAAAAAAGGAAAGAAACTGGTGGAGCCAGAAAATATGGAGACAGACGAGTACTCTGAGGAGGAAGAAGATAGAGGAATAAGATCACGGCCAGTAAAATCTGATCATAGCCACTCGGGTGGGGCAATTTGGGTGCGATCACAGGGTCCATTAAACTGGTTGCCAAGGCTATATAACCCAATCTGTCCTACTATTTAACCCATAACTGGAGGGAAGGGACGGATTAATATCTTTCCCAAGGGTATTTGCACGTAAGTGAATGCAATGAATTGCAACTGGAATTCGAACTCGGCACCCAAATTTCTCATTCCGAGTCGATATCCACTGCACTACAACACACATAAGAGGAAAGAAAAGTAGAAAAAAGCAAACTAAAAGGGAAAGAAATAGTGAGAGTGTCCCTGTAGTTTAAGAATTAAAACGAATCATGGGTAGCGAAAGAGGATAATAAAATATAACAAATTCTTGTTACTTTTTCAGGAATGGCTGGCATGAAGGGGTTTAAACTATTACTACTACTACTGTTGTTGTTGTTGTTGTTGTTGATGATGATGATGATGATGATGATGATAGCTCGGAGGCACAACCAAAATACAATTTTCAAGGAAGCTAGTGAGGTGATAATAACAAGGTTAGAGTGGCTAGTCACCTTCGTAATCGATTTGAACCCATACGAGTCACTACTGGATTAGGGTGAGATAAAAAAAAAAATGTTGGGCTTAGCCAGGTTAAAGATGGCGAAAAAATGTCTCCATGGAAGGAAGATACCTCAGACTATTGTACTTTTAGAATTGAAAACAGCTATAATAGTAGAAGCATATGAGGAATTAACTGAAAGGGATCGATCTACTAAAACGAGAGAGAAAAGAGCAGTCGTTCCCACTGTTGGGAAAACGCTAAATGCCCTGTTTTGGACAGTAACTGAAGATGACGTTAATGTCATAAGGAGAAAACTGAGGAAGGTAGAAAAGGACCAGAGAATCCTGGCCCAGGTGGCCAGAGAAAGTGTATCAATACTGAATGTGACAAGGTTAGAATTGGCCAATAAGGTCAGCATCAATTGATTAATAACCCGAAAGAGTTAAGACAGGAAATAGCCTATAGTACAGAGGTTGTGGCAGATGATGTAGCAGAAGTTGAATGTTTTTATACAACAGTATTTTCAGTTAGTAACCATTGCTAACAAAGTACAATAAACTAGTCAGTCCCAGACGATTTTGTTGGAGCATGTGAGAGTTTATTTGGGTATGTTGTTCTTGGGACACCTGTCTCCGAGCAAAGTGACCCATGAGGGAATTATTACTGAGGATGCAAACTGAATTACCCCATCATTTGAGGCTACCAGTGGATCCCACCAAGTGTGTGTGTATATATATATATATATATATATATAAGATATTTGAGATTTATCAGTTTATAAATTTACCTATAATATACCCCCAAGCAGATCGGGGGCTGGGGGCGGTAGCCTGATACCAGATTGAGACAGTATATAGCTGTGAACTCAGCCAGGACAAAATTTATGATGCTGACAGCAAAGGAAGCCGGAAGTTTTTTTTTGTTTTTTTTTTTAATCATTTCACCCCGAGCAAGGCGGAAACGCCACTGATGTGCAGGGGGTTACATTAATGTAAAAAGATTAATTAGAAAAGAGTGAGGAGTACAAACTAGTTAGAAAGGAACAACAGAAAGCTGAGAAAGCAGGTGCGATGACAGATACATAGGTGGAGAGAAAGGGAAGGTTATATAGGGGAGGGTAGAGAGTTAGAGGCCAGTGGTTAGTAGATGAGTATTGACTTTGCATTTAAATTTCTGGAGGTTGTAGCCGTCAGGAAAGCAAGAATACGGGAGCGAGTTCCATAGGCGGGAAGTGCGAGAGAGGAAGCTGCAGGAGTAGAATTGTCGTCTGCATTTGGCTAACCTGCCTGTGAATGGGTGGGACCCAGTTGCCAGTCTGGTTGCACGAGTAAACACCTGTTGAGGAGGTATCAGTGACTTAAGCTCATCCGAGCAGAAGCCATGAAAGTATATCGCGAAATCCGGTTTCGACTTTTTCTTTAAGCACATGGTCAATCCTTTTTTCTATTTGCGAAAAACCACGTCATTGTGAATTTTTGTAAAAGTGAAGAAGATTTTAATTCTTAATTTTCTATCCCACGGAGCCAGGAATGAACGAATTCTCTAGATTCTATTAAAACCAACGGATTAACATGGATTAAAAGACAGATTAAATATTTTAGGAAAAGAAGATATAGGTTGCAGGATAAATTGGTCGGTAGGGATGAGTACTTTGTTAATCTTTAGTGTAGTAATATCGGCGACGATATGGAAAATTAAAAAGTATAGAGAGAAACGGATTAACGGTTCCTTGGTGAGCGTGCAACAGAGGAAAGACGGATATCGCTCAGCAATCCTTACCTAAGCGAATCAAATTAAGAGGCCGGATTAAATTCGGTAGCAGAAATAGAAAAGACAACTCCTGTACAGAAACCACCAAAACCTCCTACTGTAGAGAGAAGAATGGTAACCAAAAATGAACAAACCATAAGACACACATCCACACATATACCTATATACATCTTCTTCTTCTATGTGCCCTGTCCCTTCAGGACGTAGGCGATCATGGTTCTCCACGTCTCCCTATCCCTGGTGGCTCTTAGTATGTTTGCTCCTGTTACACCTCGCAACCCCCGTTCCGTCATCCACCTGATCAGGCCCTGCAAATATGTTATTCGCTGCCTTCCTCTGTCTCTTTTTCTTTCTATCTGGCCAGTCAGTATCAGGTTCTCCAAGCTCTCCTTCCTCATTGCATGTCCTAGGAACTTCAGTTGTCTCTTCCTGATGCTCAGCATCAATTTCCTTTTTGTTGCCATTCTTTCCAACACCTCATCGTTGCTTGCATGCTCAGTCCACGATATCCGCACGCAGCATCCTTCTGTAGAACCACATTTCCGTTGATTTAAGTTTTGTCCTCATTTTCGATGATATTGTTCAGCATTCACTGACATTACATAGCAATCCAGTAGTATTTTCTTTGTTTCTAGTGAAATTTTCCTGTGTGTTAGTACTTTACTCAGCTTCTGGAACGTGTCCTTTGCCATGCCAATTCGCCTTCGGATCTCTGTGTCGCACTTTCCATCTCCTGTTAGAACACTTTCTAGGTATTTAAAATTTTGTACTTGCTTGATTCTGGTTTCCCCCACCTGTATTTGGCATTTTGGGTTGCACCTTTTGCTGATGACCATGCATTCAGTTTTCTTAAAATTTATTTTAGTCCTTTTGTTGTCACTCTCCAACGATACTTTCTGTAGGAGGCCTTGTAGTTTCCTTTACGTGTCTGCAATCAGCACCGTATCATCTGCATACCTTATGTTGTTCCAGTTGTGGCCTCCAATAAAAAATCCTGGCGTGTCATCTAGGGTCCTCAAAATATTCTCGCTGTACAAATTGAACAGATCCGGTGAAAAAACACATCCTTGTCTTACTCCTCTTTCTATCTTTGTAAATCTGCAGAAATCGTTACCTGTGCGTATGCAGGCCGTTTGCCGCCAGTAGAGATTCTTGATTACTCTGATGTCTTTCCCAAAAATGTCGAGGCTGCCGAGCATCACCATCAATTGTTTGTGTCGTATCATGTCGAATGCTTTCGCATAATCAATAAAACATAGGTACAAGTCTTTCTTCATTTGTATTGCCCTTTCGGAGAGCATCCTAATCATAAATATGGCGTTAAAGAAGAAAAGACATTTATTAACATTACACGAAAGAAAAAGAGAAAGGAAAACATCGTATGAAAAAAAAAGAGAGGAAAACATTGTATGAAAAAAAGAGAGAGGAAAACATTGTATGAAAAAAAGAAAGAGGAAAAACATTGTATGAAAAAAAGAAAGAGAGGAAAAACATTGTATGAAAAAAAGAGAGAAAGAAAAACATTGTATGAAAAAATCGAGAAGAAAAATATTGTATGAAAAAAAGAGATGAAAAACATTGTATGATAAAAAGAGAGAGGAAAAACATTGTATTAAAAAAAAGAGAGAGGAAAAATATTGTATGAAAAAAGAGAGGGAAACATTGCATGAAAAAAAGAGAGAGAGAAAAAAGGAAAAAATTGTATGAAAAAAGTGAGAGGAAAACATTGTATGAAAAAAAGAAAGAGGAAAAACATTGCATAAAAAAAGAAAAAAAGAGAGGAAAACGTATGAAAAAAAGAGGAAAAACAGATTGTATGAAAAAAAAGAGAGAGAGGAAAAACATTGTATGAAAAAGAAAAAGAAGAGAGGAAAAACGTATGAAAAGAAAAGAGAGAGGAAAAACATTGTATGAAAAAAGAGAGGGAAACATTGCATGAAAAAAAAGAGAGAGAGGAAAACATTGTATGAAAAAAAAAGAGAGGAAAAACGTTACATGAAAAAAGAAAAAGAAAAATATAGCATGAAAAATATTTTTCTTTATTAGTACTGCATGAGTTAATATGCATGGCAAATAGTGTATTAATAGAATTGTGAGCTTTTTGATGTTATTTATGGATAAGTGACAGGAAGGGTAAGGGGAAAACGTGACAATATTTGGTTGCTGGTAGTTAATAATAAATTTTATTACTTAGATATACGGAAAGGTATACTGATACACATCTCATGAAAAGAATTAACCAATATAAAAATATTCCCAGAGATTGAAACTCCGTTACGTTTCGGATGTCTGGCCGGGGACAAATCTAATCTAGGTGTTGACAGTTGGTCGATCAGTTAAAAAGGCTGAGAAAAAGGTGACTCGACGAAAAGTCAGGTGTTCGGGATCCGAAACTGTGAAGAGAATTTAGTGGTAAAATTTATTTTGGCTAAAACAATTCGCCAGTGTTGAATGATTCACCTGAGGAAGAAATCAGAAAAGTTTGTTCTTTTTGGAAATAATACAGAGAAGTGGGGACCTGCCTGCAACTATTACTCGAGAGGGGGGAAGACAGCTACGTTGCAAATATAATTTACCCCCTACCTTTACTTCTGCACCAGTTCTAGGCCGATACCAATAAAAGTGAATGCGCGAAGAGACAGAGATATCCGAGACTCGGACCGTGAGGACAGACGGAGATTGACCGCACGTTACTACTGCCTAAGCGTAACTCCGGCACATCAGCCTTGAGCCAGACTTACCAAGAAATTACCAAAATCAACTGAAAAACTCCGTTAGCCAACTTTTACCAGTTTAACCAAGTGCCGTGTGTAATTTAGGAACAATTTAGATTGACAACCCTGCATGTACACTACTAACGAAGTCATTGTATAATATACTCGAGATCAATCGTATTATTATTATTATTATTATTATTATTTATTTATTTATTTAATTTTTTTATTATTACCGTACGCCTTCACTCTGTTCAGATCGAACCGAGGTGTAATATTGACAACAAATCTCGGCCTGTCTGCGATCAATTAATCACAACATGGGGCAGAACGGCTGAAGAAATCAGTTCATCAATCAACCACAGTGTTGGACGTTTCGGACGACCGAGAAGAGAAAAAGAAGCTATTTGTGGTTTTGATGAACCATCGGCTGAAAGGAGGGGACGTTACGACTTACCTAATGGATTTTCAAAGTTGAAGAAATGGACCTCTGCTATGGCATCAGTGTTTGGAACAAACTTGAGCAAACATTTTCAAAGATGAAGTATATAAAGTTAGCACATGTAAGGTGGTTGAGTGATAAACATTTGGAAGCAATTCTCTTTGTTGGGTGCAGCAATTCCAAAGCAAATACTGATTATTTTTTTTTATTTATTTTTTAATCATGTCACCCCAAGCAAGGCATTCCACTGCCACTATAGCGCAGGGGTTTACATAGGGCGATTGGGTATAGGAAATGTCAGAAGGAGGGTGATAGACTAGTTAGGATGTACATAGAGAGAGAGATGGAGAGAATAGGTGTGAGTTAGTGTGTTAGGAGGTGTCTATTGACGCTACATTTAAACTCCTGGGGGTTATAGACGTCGGGGAAGCAAGCATGCGGAAAGGAATTCCACAGGCGGGAAGTGCGAGAAAAGAAGCTGTTGGAGTAGAAATTGCGGTTACATTTCCTCGGTTTCATTGTAAAAGGGTGGGACCTAGTTGCCAATCTAGTATCTCGTGCAAACTCACACCTGGGGGGCACCAGTGATTTAAAAGGTAAATGCTATTTGTCTATATCTCTGAGATGAGGTAGTATTTACAGTATTTACATTATTCGGACTATTGTCCTCATCTTTGTTGCCATTTGTACGACGTTTCTTCCGTTGTACGATCCGGCCTTCTTCAGGTGCTAGGAATTTCGAACCGAACCCTTTATTACAATTACTGGGATATTTAATTTTAATTCCTTGCCTAGACCCTCTTCTGGTTGTCATGAGTTATCTTCCTCTAAGTTACTTGTTTACCACTTTTGTAGCCTGGTATTGAACTCACAACACTTTGGGTCAAGTCACAGGAACTAACCAACATCTATATCCACTGGGCCATGTGTCCTTATCTGAGTTTTGGGACTTATAAACTTAATGTTCAGTAAACCTTTTTTTACCAGAGTTCATATTGCAATTTCTTTATGTTACTGGCTTTCTTTAGTATTTTTTTATGTTAATGGTTTTCTCTAGTATTTTTTTACTAGATCTCATATTGCAATTTTGACACTAATGATTTTCTCTGGCACTCCGTATTACTGGTTCCCATATTGTGTTCATCTCTATGTTTGGTCGCCTTAGGAGATTTTTGTAGTCTAGCATATGTGCTGATTCCTTAAGTTTACGTAGTTTCCAGTGGCGTTCTCTATTATTTCAGCTTCTTCCGACAGGAGGCGGTGATCCCCTTTCTTCCTCCATATGTGCTCAGCTAAGCCTGATTTTTCTATCTCCCCTTGTGTTACGGCCTTGCGATGTTCTTGTAGCCTTACCTTAAGGAATCGGCCTGTTTCTCCTTTATATTTCTTTTCACAGTTACATGGAATGGCGTACACACAGTTCTTAGTCATGTCTTCCTCTGCTGGGGGCGGGTCTTACTCAGGAGAGGTACCTGCGAAGTGTATAACCACTTCAGAAGATCATCCTGATGTTATATGGACCACAGATCCTTTGTATTTTTTCCGATAACCCCTTCACACAGGGTAGACAGACCGAGGCTGTTTTCTGAGAGTTATTATCCTCATGTACCCTCCCTTCTATGTGTATTGGAGTTGTTGTCATGTACCCTGGATAATTGTTTCGTTGTAGGGTACTGCTTATACTGACCATTTCCTGTTCGTATGACTCTGGGTCACCGCTTAAGACTTTTGTTCGATATGTTGAAGGCAGGGGACGATCCTTTTCTTTACATTGTGTGGGTGGTGGTAGTTGACGTTGGTTAGCTCCTGTGACTTGACCGAGTTCAATACCAGGCTACAACAGTGGTGAACAAGTAACTTACAGGGCTAGAGGGAGATAACTCATGACTACCAGAAGAGGCTCAACGCAAGGGATGGAGATGATATACCCCAGTGATTGTAATAAAAGGTTCTATTCAAAATTCCTAGCAACTGAAGAAGGACGGAGCGTCCGACGGTTGAAACGTCGTACAAATGGCAACAAAGATGAGGACAGTAGTCTGAATAATGTAAATAAAGTAAATGCTAGTTTCACAAATCTTTTTTTGATGCTTAGCTTTTCAGATTCGGATGCACTAGGCGTGATATAAATATTTTATTGCTTATATTGCCTTTTTTGGTAAATAAATGTATTTGTTGTTTTTATTTGATTTTATTTTATTTTTTGTGTATTGTATTGAACAAAATGGATGTGCGTTGTGGTGCAGTGGATATCGACTCGGAATGACAAATCAGGGAGCCGAGTTCGAATTCCAGTTGAATTCTTCATATTTACTTACGCACAAATATACTTGAGAAGGGTATTAATCCGTCTCTTCCCTCCAGTTATGGGTTAAATAATAAGACAGATTGGGTTGCATGGCCTTGGTTAGCAACCAGCCTACCATAGAAACAACCTACAGCGGGATAATCTTCTGCTGATCCTCTCTCTTTCAGTGCAAAGAAAGTGCAGGTTTTAAGTCCCGTAGCCGGACGTGTAGTTAAACAGTGGATTTCTGTCACGTTTCGGTTACACCGTTCGCTCTACTCGTAGGTTTGAAGCTAGCGTCCAGCTTCCAGACAAAAATAAACAGAGTCGTAACTCCATACGAATCTCTATACCAGTGCACGTTACCACGGTCCCAACGACACTGGCAGCCGATGTCTCAGACCCTTTTTATAGACAAAAACCATTGCCGACGCACCAATCATCGCCGTTGGCCTCATTCTCACTCAGTCCCCGGCTCGTGCCAATTAGCATAAAATAACAAAGGTCGAAGAGTATATATTTCTTGGACTAAACTTACGAGAGGAGAGGACGTACCTGACGAAACGACGAACTGTCTAGCGTGGGTTTACGCACGCATCCATCACAACACAGCAGCCCGACAAGCAAAGCACCTTGGACGCTTTGGCTGGCTCTGGGAAGTGTGAATGTTTATGTTTCTCGTTTCATGAGAGCAGATACAACACATTGATCCCCGATCGAGAAGCGTTGTAATTAATTGAAATGGTCTTCTTGACCACCTTCCCACCAAGGCGGATGCGACACAAGGTCAATAAAAATGGGAATTCCGAGCCTTTAATCTCAGCCAAAAATATTCCATAGACCCTGCTTAAGGCCGGGTCAGGCTCTTGTCTATTCACCCCAGACGAGGCTCTACTCTTCAGCGTCCTGAGGTAGAGGGTTGATCAAGAGAGAGTTTTAATCGGTATGATCACTCTCAATCAAGATAGAACTCGATTGTTCGTGATGTCATAGTCTTGTTTAAGATGGTTTCTTTATGACGTTATCATTTAAAGTTTGTATCGTTTGATAAAAGATTTATCTGCTTTTTTCCGACAATGATTTTTTTTCATTCTTCTTTTAAGTGAAGGAAAAAAATTACAATTTCAAAAAGGCCGTTAATCGGTGAAGGAAAAATATTATATTATTTACAATGTCTCCTAATTGTGCTGTCAATTACTTATATTGTGACTCGATTTGAGCTTCAGTCAAAATAGAGGTGGATTAGTTTTGATGCGAGGTGAAAGGAAAACTAAGAGTCATGTGGGAAGTTCATTTCTTTTTGAAATCTGTGGAAAATATATTTTTCACACAATAAATGCATTACACAAACGACGCAGCAGATAACATTTGTGCACTAGAACGTTAAATGCATTCATGTGCTCCTCATCTTATAAACAGCAGATTTTTATGAAACAGACATATTTTTTATACATTATCTATGCGTGAACTAATATTAAAACAACAATAAGCAATATTCAGTCTTTACTATACGATAAGGACCTATCTGCGTCCAACAGTAAAGGTACCAAGTGTACAAATTGTCGAAAAAACAAACAAAAAATTATTAACAAACGTACCTATACGAATGCTAATGCAATAGTCTCATTTTTACAATAGATATTGTGCATTTTATGTGGTTCTGCTTGTAAAACATTACGTACATATCAAAATCATCACCTAAAAATAAAATTCTAATACGTTCGAATATTATAAAATAAAATGAATCAACCTCACACCCTTGAAATGGGACCATCCGCGCCCCAGTCACAGCCAGAAACTTTAAGCGTCTTATTGGCCCGAGCTGCCGTTTTTATTTTTTTTTTCGGTCTTGTTTGTCTTTTGCTTAATGTCGATAGAAACACACTGGGGACTATCTTGATCGGAGTGGCCTTAGTTTTTGTCATTCTTTCCCTGAAAAAAGTCATCAAGGGAAACTGGTGTCGGAAGAAAACGAGACGCGGCTCGACCGTCAGAATTTGCGTGCCCGCCCATCAATGGAGGAGGATTTTCGGTGGAGAATTACCGATCCAAAACAATCAACCCCAGCAAAACCCTTTCACCTCTCTTAATGACCTGATGCAATTGTCTGAGGGTTTGAGTCAAGCTATGAACTCGACACCAGCCTTGTTACCACCCACTTACGAACAAGCTGTCGCTGATTTGGAACACTCTCTCGCTACAACTGAAACAAATGGAATAACATCAGTTGAGAACAACAGAGAAGAAAGAGATGGCCAGCGTTCGAATGGAGAAGCCGTGGTAAAAGCAGTAAGTATTGCCACGGAGGCAAACACCGAAGAGAACCAATGAAATAAGACGACAAAATTAAAAAAAAAAGAAATAACTCGATTTTGAATCTTTCAGTACCATAATCTAAACTTATTTATAAATGGAATTTTGTCTGTGTGTGTGCGTGTGTGTGTCTCTGTGTGTGTGTGTATCCGTTACCTATAGACTTCGAAACGGCTGAACCGATTTTCTTGAAAATTTACACAGTTGTACTATAAGCATCTGCGATTGTTCTTAGCTAGGTTTTGTGTCGAGGTGCCCTCGATAAATATCGAAAATCGATAATCGAAAAAATCGGGTTATAGAAGGTGTAGTCCGATTTTAATCAAATTTGATACACTCATAGCCAAAGACATAAGAAACGATATTCAGAAGTTTCAAGGTTGCAGTTCTTACAATAGTGCAGAAAATTTGATATCGATACCAAGAAATCAAAATTTGACTTACATCCATTCATTTTTCTTTCAGTCTACGGTTTTGCTTTAACTGGAAACAACTATTGCTTTTTAGTCTTTCGTGCCAACGTCCAAAGAGTCGGAGCTCCAGGACCATGGATTAGTTTTAAAGCTTTCATTATACCCGAGCAACGCCGGGCTATACTGCTAGAATGTGATAAACGATGTATTTTAATAATTCTACGTGGTTAATCATCTGTTCACTATCTCTGTCTACGGTAGATTAGGCGATAACGAAATCATTCTTTCCATTTATCTCAGACTAGCATCATAGCCCGGCGTTGCCCGTGCAACTCAGAACACTTTAGTAGTAGGACAAGATGCCAATAAAAGGAGTTGATAGAAATCATTTATTGAAAGTTGGAAAGGAGAGCTGAGGCTGTTAGTAACCATTTTCAGCATTAGAAGGCATTGAATGCATGTTGCTGTAGTATTCGAACGGAGTATTAAGTGTAGTTTTAGTGCCGGTCATACTTTTATCGCCGTCTAAGTGGGGTGGGGGTTTTGTTTCAAAATTACGGGGAAAAATATTCACATTTTTTTGTTGACCAAATGAATTTTTAAAACGTCGGAATAAAAATTAAATATAAAGGCTCATTATTTTTTTAATAAAAAATTTTTTTAATCGCGTTTGACACGTGTGATTTGATTTCTGTGACGTAATTTAACAACCATCTTAGATCTTAGATGTTTTACGGAGCAAATGTAAACAATCAGCTCCAGTGACCAAAAAGTGCGAAAGGGAAAATTGCTGAACTTAAACCCAAAAAGTATGTGTCGACTTGGCTTCTCTGTAGATATGTGTCCCTAGAAAGTTTGAATGGTGTAGCTTAAAAAATGTAGGCGTGCATAGAGAACAGTCACACACATACTCACAGATTGCCCTTTATTAGGTTGTCCCAAAAGTTCGTAAACACTCGCGAAAAATTGAATTTTTATGCAATTTTGCGTTTATATTGTTATAGTGATCTTCATCTTTGTATTCCAGATGGCAATTGATAAAATTGAGCTGCGAGTTTTGATTCATTACTGCTAGAAGCGAGGTCTTTCAACGAAAAAGCTGCAGAAGAGATTTGTGCTGCCGAAGGTGAAGGAACAATTGCATATGCGATCTCAAAGTGGTACAAGCGTTTCGATTCTGGCGACATGAGTTTTGACGATAAGCCTCGTTCGGGACGGCCGTTAAAGTTGGATGATAGAGACTTGCAAACCGGGTTGGACTTTGCGCCTTCATCGAGCACTCGAGAATTGGCTGATGAGCTTGGAGTTGGCAAATCGGCAATTCATCGACATTTGAAGCAATTTGATTTTATTCACAAAAAGCCGCGCCAAGATCCGCACGAACTCACCGAAGCACAAGCCAACAGACGAGTTGAAATTTGCTGTCAATTGCTCAGCAATCCATTAGACGAGCTTTTTTGGAAGCGCATTGTGACATCCGACGAGAAATGGGTTTATCTGGTTCAGCACAATCGAGACAAGTGATGGGTTCAGAAAGGGCAAGAGACACCGTCGGTTCCAAAACAAGATCGATTCGGAAAGAAAGTCACGTTCTGCGTTTGGTGGAACTTTGAAGGAATCGTGCATTTTGAGTTGGTTCCGAATGGTTGTGCCATCAGTGCCGAACTTTACTGTCAGCAACTTGAGCGGGTCTACGAAAAGTTGAAGCAAAAGTACCCAGCTCTGATCAACCGAAAGCGCGCTTTGATGCAGCAGGACAATGCCAAGCCACACACCGCCAGGAAGACCAAAGACAAGTTTGAAGAGCTGGACGGCGTTGAGGTTCTGCCACATCCAGTCCTGACTGTGCTCCATCAAATTACGGCCTTTTCCGCTCAATGCATCACTTTCTGAAGGGCCGCCGATTTGACTCGTTTGATGAAGTCGAGGAAGCGTGTCAAGAATTCTTTGATTCGAAACTGGCTGAATGGTACTTTGACCAGATCTGAAAGCTTGCAGATCGATGGCAGAAAGTTTTGGAAAATGATGGTCTTTATTTTGAGCAATAATTTTTGTTGTTTTTGCGAGTAAAATTTCAATTTTTTGCAAGTGTTTACGAACTTTTGGGACAACCTAATATATATATATATATATATATATATATATATTATTTATTTTGTCACATGTAACACGCCAATCGGTCACTGCTGAAGTAATCTCCTGATCGCCGTTCTAAGTCGCATAGTTTGGTGGTGGTTCCGCTGGTTTGACATTTTCATGTTAGTTTTATCAGCCTACACTTCCATGATGGTTTAAAGCAACTTGGAAGTTGGAATTTAATTTAGACTAATTTCCACGCCGGTGGCCATTTTTTTTTTTTTTTTTTTTTTCTCACAATAAAAAATAATGGTCTTCTTGATTGTTCTGTACTTACCACCTTCCCACCAAGGCGGATGCGACACAAGGTCAATTAAAGTGGGGATTCCGAGCCCTTAATCTCAGCCAAAAATATCCCATAGACCCTGCTTAAGACCGGGTCAGGCTCTTGTCTATTCACCCCAGACTAGACTCAACCCTTCAGCGCCCGGATGTAGAGAGTTGTACCCACGGCTTTCCGTCATTCATTTGCGTTCAAGTAATTTCCTAGAGTTGCACCATCCCATAATGGTAGCATTGGGTACAAGGACAAAACCCCTTTAACCTTTGAAAGTACGCCGATAAGCAGAAATCCACGGAAAAATCTTTTCCCCCCAGACGAAATGTTGCAAGCTGTTCTATCGCTATTGCCAAGGAAATACATTCGAACTACATTCCTTGTTTCACCATTTCTATTACATTACTGCTAAGAACTGCTTTACCACGAGCATTTTAGCGAACCACACTCATTTCCTTTTGGTTCCTTCTTACGAACCGTTACTTTGTTAAGCCGACTTCCAAGAGGATGCTTCCACGATCACTACAATTTCAACTTATTCACGTCTACAGTTAATCATTTACATTCCTCACAAACTCTGCATCTTCGGCCTTGTATAGAGTGTAAAAAAATAAAATATTACAAAATTTGTGACAGCTACCCGTTTATGGAAGTAGGGGATGTCGCACCAAATTTTATGGTCAGTCAGTTAAGTGTCATATATGATATACGCTTGGGTGATCATGTCTCGAAAGAGACATGACTGACTGGGCAGAAGATTATCCCGCCATTACTTTCTGTGGTAGACTGGTTGCCAGCCAAGGCTATATATCCCAATTTGTCCTGTTATTTAACCCATAACTTGGGGAAAGTCGAATTAATACATTTCCCAAGGGTATATGTGCGTAAGTGAATGCAAGGAATTCAACTGAATCTCGAACTTGGATCCCCAAGTTGTCGTTCCGAGCCGATATCCACTGCACCACAACACACATCCAGTAAAAATAATTGGCAGGATGCAATAGTAAAGAAGGCAGTAGAAATAACGCTTAGCCAAACAGAATATAGATATTAATACTTTGTGCGGAACATCTATTTTGAAAGGACAAACAAAGAAATTAGGATACCATATGATTCAATCTTATAATGGGGCCTGTAGTGTTCAAAAGGGAGAGGTCACGTGTTTTTGTTATATATATATATATATATCTATATCTCAGTTGTTCGGAAACATCATGCCGACTTTTAAGGGATATTAAAGCACTTAACAAAAATATACCATTCAGCATTTATCCAACTAAATATGAACCATTTTATTGCACAACCTTTCTTCACTTTTCCTTTAATTTAAAGATTCCGTCTTCCCGGAATTCGGGTAGTTTCTCGGCAAGGAATTCAATAAGGTAATTTTTTTTTTTATTATGTAATACATATGTGAAACCCACCACCACCAGTCCTTCGCGTCGACGCCCAAATTCTCGCAACCAATTGATAGTCGATCACTTCGTTCTAAACCAGGTTCTACCCACGTTGTACTTAGTTGATCACAAAGCCGGTCTGGGTTGAAAGTCGCCGAAAATCCACTGACACAGGGTTAGGGTTAGGAGCCACAATAAGAAAAGGAAATCTTGTAAAATTAACAAGAGGTTTGTATACATACGCTCTGTTCGGTACAGTATTTTGGTTCGAGTTTATCACTATTGAATGCAGGTAACTGTAATTCCAATTCACGCCTTCTACAGGATGCAATACCAAGTTGGTTAGTCTTTCACCAGACTAAAATCGGAGTTTCTTCGGGCTGGCAGTCACGTGACAACACGTCTCCCGTGTTAACTCAGTCCGTACCGATCCAACTCTACGGTGCTCAACTGTCTTTTTCAACTATTTTTTTTTTTAATCGTATCGCTCCGGTAACGCCACTGATGTGCAGGGGGCTACGTAATAGTGGAAAGATTGGAAAAGAGAAAGCCGGAAACCACATCCTAAACAGGGAACAAGGGATGAGCCTCTACACCTGTACAATAGACGATTTTTAATTGGTATAAGAAATTGTCTAGCTCCAATCGGAAAAAGATTTTTCTCGCTTTTTCCTTTTTGGTACCAAAAATAGTGTCACACAATGAATTTGCAGGGACCAGAATAAATGAAAACGTGAAGAAGCACCACTTGATAAACATGGAGGTTGGGGGAAGCATTCCAGATAAACTGCAACAATTTTTTTGCCGGGTCACTAAAGGTTTGCAAGTTCTGGATGTTTTTCTTTAATTGCTTTAATTTATTAAATTGTGAGAACCACGTTCAGAATACTAGACAGAAAATTATAGAACACGATTCTTTGCCAATTTCTACAGTGCACAGTAGTAAGTATAAGAATTTATGTGTAACATTGATGTAAACAATGCATTTTCATTGCATTTATACAGTAAATAAAAAAAAAAAAAAATTATTTTCAGTCAGATCAGATGGTAAACAAACATTGTAGCAACTTGTGTAACATTATTTGCCTTGACACCAGGTTATTCTGCTTCCTTTTGCAACCCAAATCTGAGACTGCGTAGTTCAACCTAATTCTCACTTTTTATTGAACAATATTGACACATACATTCTTCAACTACCATAAATTTATCTTATGTCTTTTTAAGTCATTTTCACCATTTATTTTAAAATATCACCTGAAGAACAGTATTTCTCTGAAACAAACATTTTTGTGTAGTAATTTAATGCTTTTATAAAGCATTGTAATAACAGAATTACAATATTAAGCTCTACTTAGTATTGAGCAATTTTATAAAAGTAAATGCATGAACAGTGGGTTTTAATCTGTTTTTCACTTATAAGTGTGTGTGTGTGTGTGTGTGTACATATATATATATATATATATATATATATATACACACTCACATACACACTATTAGTTAAACAGTACATAATTTCCACTTGCGTTAATCGTTTGGAAAATATCTCCTGGCAGAATTCGAACCTCCATACTCCCATAGCGGAGAGATGCCGTCTTTAGATCAGCCGTGTCTTTACCAATCGACCCATGAAAGATTCCATGGAACCAAGATTCAATTTAACCTTTATATAGGTATTCCGATTTTTATCGAACGACTAATATCAATATTGGTACGACACGTCTAATCTAAAGATGGCATCTCTCTGCTGTGGGAACATAAGTGAAGTTTTAGAAACTTAAATACTAGATAAAATGATAAAATATAAGCTAAATTTTAAAGTATATAATAAAAAAAGGGGGAGTAACTATCATTGATAAGAGCAAATAGTAAATACATTGAAATAATTTTAGATATAATTAAGAGTATGGAAAATTCTATGGTGGCAAAAATGAGTGATTTCATTACGTTGGTTCAAGAAGTTAGACTTTGGGAACTCATATGGATTTTTTTCTTGTAAGCAAAGGAAACATAGGCCCGAACATATAAACCATTACATGAAATATTTATTATAAATCACCTGAAGATAAATCGTCTGAATTTACCAAAAGATTGAAACCTACGTTGCAGACATAACTAATTTCTAAATGAAAAATATACATGGTTGTCCTGAAAAGCATATGGCCAGCTGACCTCTTCAACTTCTGAGAACCATTTTTCCTGAAAGCTGTTCTTTGTTTTAGTTTACCAGAGTTTGTCATTTTGAAGCCAAAACAGTTTGCCTATTAATCGGCTACTGCTTTCATGAAAATTATAATAGGTGGAAAATTAAGAGACACCTGCGTCAACTTTCCTCAAAAAAAAACAAAAAAACTTATACTAAATTATGTTTAAGTTTTAGTCTATTTATCCTTTTATAAGGACACTAATAATATTAACTTCCAACTATTAAGTGGTCTTGGGTATGATGGTAAATTGCATCCGGCAGCAAGGCCTCTGATTGAGAGGTTGTGAGGAGCATGGAAGCACCTCTTAATTGCTGTTGTTCCCAGGTCCAACCTGAGCCGGAGTGGTAGCACCTGTTAGGCTCCAAGCTATGGGCAAATAGTTCACCCCCCCCCCCAAACTGGGGTCAAAACACTATGAAAGTATAAAATACACTTTTAGAGAAAAATATACATTTTTTTTTTTAAGGAAGAAAAAAATTGCCATAACAGATTTTTGCAGGAAAAAAATTATTACCAGCAATACACTTTTGAAGACAAAACTAGAAGACTTTTCTAATAAAAAAAAAAAAAAAAAAAATTTTCAACAAATTTGACTAAATCAATCTTCTCACTATAACCTAACATTAAAACAACAACAACAAAAAAAAAAAAACCCTTAAAACCCCCACCTTTTTGGCATTAAATAACCCACAGAGGTTGATATGCTGTTAAACAAAACTCAAACCAACTATTAAGATTAAGGTATGATTTAAGAAGCCTTCATCCCATCTAATTTCTTAAGTGCTTTTCCCACATTTAATTGCTATGATCATTAAATGCAATCAAGCCTCCTCCTTTCACCATCATCAAACCCGGAGTGGGGGTGCTTTATAACATTGAAAAGAGGCCTTCTATAAAAATTGATACAAAGGCCATCTGGAAAGTATTCTTAGTGTCATCACATCCAATGACTCAACCAACATTTATTTTAATAGAGAAAGAAAACCAGATGATTTTAAGTTGTCATATGTTTTAGTGATTAAGGCTTCAAAAGAGGGGTAAATGCTTACATTGCACATATGCATGATTCTTGGAAACAGAATTTTTTTTTTAATTGTTCAGTACCTGACAAGGTAAAAAAAAATAAAAAAAAATAAAATAAAAATAAAAAATAAAAAAGTGAAACCTTACCTCTGCCAACCCCACTCCTGCATGAGAACATGGGATTTATTTGCCCATTATCAGAAAATTATTAATTTTTAAAATCCTTCAAAGCCACACTTTTGTGCAGACCTGCTCCAAACTGTATGATTTCAGTATTGAAAATTTCTAAATTCATCAACCAGTTAGTCAAGTGCTACTTGAGCTCTTCTGGCAGTTATCTACCTTCTTAGCCAGTGAAACTGTTTGAAAGCCATCAATTTCACTCTCAAGACCTGGATCTACCAGTTGTAAAGTAATTATACATTTCCCATTGGAAGAAGGGATTAAGACTCATCAGCTCCTGAACAAGTTGGCTACAGTGGAATTCATGTTCAAAACACAGTGTCATTGTCATATACGACAAAAGAGATAAAATAAAACAAAATATAAAACGGACAAAATTTAATTTTTAGAATTTTCATTTATTATTTCACCTTATAGAAATTATAACAACAGAAAGAGACCTGCTTCATCAACCAAAGGAGGAAGAGGAGGAGAAAGAAGAAGAGATCTCAAATTTTGAAAGTGATTTTTTTTATTTTTCATTTTCGGGAAAAGGGAGGAATGGGAAGGGGATTTTGTTGAGCCTTTAACCTTTTTTATATTTTCCATGTATAATCAAATTTAATTTTTTTTCTTTTTCCATATTAATATTATCATTACACATTTCATTATTTGCCAGTAAATGATGCTTAGGCTACTCCTCCGTATATTAGCTACCCCCAAGGAAATGGGGCAAAAATAATTAGAGTGGGGTGGGGCTGAGAGGAGGAATGAAAATAGAGGGAGAGGGCTGAGGGGAAGGTAAGAAAGAAAGAAAAGGCAGCAGACACCACCAATGTTATTTTATTAATTGTGCAGCCCCCTGGCAAATGTTTATTAGCAAGAAACTGGGCAACGTGTGTAGGGGGTGGGTGACGGGGTGCAGTGGGCCTTCCCTCTGTATAAAGAGAAGCTAGCAATCACAGTTTTCAAAGTAATAAAAAAAAAATATAAAAAATAAGCGCATATATATATATATATATATATATATATATATAAAAGAGAAAAAAGGCAGTAAGATAGGGAAGCTGGAGAAGGCTGAGTGGGGATTTAAGAGGTGCAGATATGAGCAGCCAGCCCCCAAGACAAGGACAGGGTGAGAAGAAAAAAGTGTGTGTGTGTGTATAATATATATATATATATATATATACACACACACAGACAGACAGACAGACTACATAAAACATTTGCAACTTATGTTTAAGTTACTTATAACAAAAAGTGTATGTTTCATAACAGCAATAGAAGAGGAGAGAATTGTCTGAATGGCGTTGGCAATCAGTTGTTAAAAGATTAGGGTATGGCTGATCATACAACCCCCACTCCCAGTACCAGTTTGGTACTAAAGTTTTACCGGTATAATAATTCTAACTGCTGGAGATTGCATAGCTTAATTAAAAGAAACACCTGCCATAGTCATTTGTTAGATGTTATTATATAACAAATTGTGTTTGCTTTTTTTTTTATTTTTACAGTGTGAAATGTGCTCCTCTTCAACATGCAACGAGGAGGAGAGCAGAAAAGAAAGAAAAAAAAAGGCTGTGTGCATATCATTTACACACAAACTCGTCTGTATAAGAAGAAAATGTAACAAGCACTCAAGACAATCACAGTTGGGATACATAAAAGAATCAAGACAAAAAGATGAGCTGCCCCAATCTACAATTATATATATATATATATATATATATATATAGCATTGTAGATTTATGGGGACTACAAAAAAAAAAACCCACCTCGTATACGAAGCGAACCCGTAGGATAGCCATTAATTTTTTGCCTGCACCAATTCAAGTGTTAAACACTTGTTTACAGCCATGTGTGTGTGTGAAGAGAGAGAGAGAAGTGCAGCTTTAGATTTTAGGCAAAATGTGAAAAAAAAAAAAAAAAAAAAAATACAGATTAAGTGACCCTCTTATCTTCTTACTCAGAAGGGGAGGTGGATGGTAGAGAAAAGTGAAGAGCATAAGAAGGTAGAGAAAGCTGGTTGGCAAGAGCCCTTAAAGCAAGAAGAGCCAACTATTAAAAGATCAACTTGACCAGTGCCAAGTTGGATGTTCTGATACATTTATTTCAAGCATAGTTATTTACAAATGTGTAACCAACCAGACTGTCTTTTTGTTGCCAATTATAAACCTAGAAAACATGGCAGACAGATTGGCTATAAAAAGTAATAGTAAGATTTTAAAATATATAGTCCTACAAGAGAAATTTTTTTTTTTTCCTTTTCTATAGCCTGGTATCAGATTCTTCAAGTTCTTGACTACAACTGCAGAAATAAAGATGGGAGCAGATAATAGCTCCTCCCCTCCCATAACATATCTACATATTCTAATGAATCATTAACTGGATTAAAGTAATAATTTCTTTACTAGCTGAACCACTATATCTAACCATGTTTAACAAAAATAAAATGATCATATCAGATATTATGAATTATTGATTTTACAATGTGATTTTATGGCACACTGATATACCCAAGGGTCATGGAAAGAATGGCATTTGAGAAAAAGAAATTGGAGTTAAGTTACTGTGTATGTGTACAATACACAGCTTAAGAAAAAAAAAAAAAAACCCAGCACATTTGAACAAAACTGGATATTTTACAAGGCAGACGTACAAACTTTAGAAACATCCACTGTGTATGTATGTACATAATTCAACAAAAGGATTGAACAGTGTTGGCAATTTTAGCCAAAGACACAAAAAAAAAAAAAAAAAATTAAACTGAAGTTTAACAATTATCACAATCCCCTTTTGTTAGAAAATGCAACATATGCAATTTTCCTGATTTAGGAGAAGAAGAAAAAAAAACAACACAAACACTAATTTCCTTTGGTGCAATGTTCTGGTTGGCATAATCATTGGTTAGAATTTAGGAAAACATCCCGTTTCCAGAAATAAAATGATCAATAAAGAAAGAGTACCAGTGGAAATCAAAAAAAAAAAAAAAAAACTAGGATGAAGAAATCATTAAATCTGGATCTCAATTAGAGATAAGGTTTGATATCAATTACAAATATTTAAATAATTGTTTTTCTTCTTTGTGGTCTGTAATATATGCTGAGAAAAATATTCCATTTTTGGAAAAACACGCTGTATTACACTGCCATAACAATAGAATATCTTTTTGTAAGTAGTGAGAACAGGTTGCTAATACTATGTAACTAGCAGGGTGTCAACTAGCACACATGAAAGTGAATGAAGGCTTTATAGCAGGGGGGGGGGTTTACTACCCAACACTTATTAACTTATGCACAATGATTTACAAAAACTTGTAACATTGGACACTAGGACAGAAAACTAAAGGGCAGATGATTTGACATTGTTAAAAACAAGCCCTCTAAGTTTTAAGCTCATAGTTGCAAAAAACTATTTTATTGCAAACCAAACTGTCTTTTCTTGCTCCTTGTTTATAAGAGATCATAAATGCCAATTTGGCAATGATAATCAGTTACTGTGGAAAAGTTTCAGCTAACAAGTTCAAAGAAGCCATACTGATAAACATTTGTCTTTAAAGCAGAAAAGAACTGCCAAAAATGAAAAATGTTCTAAGATGAAGAGACAACCATAAAATAATAGGCACAGATTTAAATAAATTTTCTATATATTTTTCTATCCATTCCATTTGGACCAATATCCTCATCCATGTTGCATATTAGTCCAAATAACTTGTGGAGTGGCTTCAGAAGCAATACACAAAATAAGACTAATTTCCTTCCTTTCTTTTGGATGAAGGGGGTGAGGAACACAAACCCCCCAATGTGGTACTCTTTGTAAACCTTCCAACCAATAATTCATTGCACTAACAATAGAGTTAAATAGCCAAAGGGATTTGTTTAGTGGCAAAACAATGTGACAACTGACCAATCGCTACCATCAAATTGGTTTCTTAAAAAGCTTAAGAAACGTGGGTGGGGGAGTGAACAGAAATAACTGAACTTGCGTGATCAACAGAAAATCTGTTTAAACAGTTGGGCCCATACATAAACACAGTGAGCAATAAATCAACCCACCCCTAAGTGGACAAGACACAGCCAAAAAGATTGAGAGACTGCATACAGATGGATTTTAAGCAAAAATTGCAAAAGCCAATCAATCTCAAAGATAGAAGAAAAAAAAAAAAAAATTTGAAAGTTCTAAATTTTTTGTCGTAAAAAAACAAGCGACACAGGAAGCAAACCAAAAAGGATTTTCCTTTTTGCTTAACCGACCTGTAAGCAACATTTCTATTCAGTTTAAAGGTTATTCTCTTAATTAAATGGTTTGTCCACTATTAAGAAAAATTAATTATACCTTTGAAGTTTGTTTGCCAGGAATATTTTAAAACGTTCAGTATTCAGAATATGAAACAAAGGAAAAATAACTGAAAACTATTTAAGCGGAAGTGTGTACATTATACATCACATTCATTTGACTCTTCAAAGTTTTAAAAACTAAGAAAGTATCCAGCAGAATCCGAGATAACAGTTTTGTAAAAGACTTAAGAAAAGGAATAACAAGTGTTTCACAGGGTGAAAGGTATTTGCAAAACGTTTACCTTTTAAACAGAGGCATCTACTTTTATTTATACAAATATATACACACAACCACCCAGCCAACACCAAAGAATAAAAACAGAAGAAACAAAACGAAAGCATAAGAGAGAGAGGAGGGGGGGGGATGCAGTTAGAATTTAAAATACAAGATGAAAATGAGAAGAATTTGGGAGAGGAAAAATATAAATAAATAGAAATCTATTACTTTTATTTTTGTCGTGGAGGAGAAAATTAAAAAAACTTAAGTTTGAGAGGGGGACAGACGAGAGAGAGGCGGGGGGGGGGGGCAGACGAGAGAGAGAGAAAGAGAGAGAGAGAGAAGGCTGCTGCTTTCTGCTGCCCACCTTAAAGTGGGTTTGTTGAGATAAGAGAAAAATTTGGAGTGGGGAAAAGGGGGTTTGGTCTGGGTGGCAGCTTACTCCCTTCCCCTCCCCTAAATAAAAGAAATTAAGATACAGAACAGATTGTTATAGGAGGGTGGGGACTTGAAGTTTAAAGTGGGGGTAATGGATTGGGTAGACAGAACCCTACTTAACGGTCTGAATGCTACCCTGTAGTTGCATCCGGTGAAAACGTTGGCGAAGCTTCTCTCGCAGCTCTTGTCGTAAGCGCAAATTGGTTGTTTCATTCTCTCGGAATCGTTTTATATCTTCTTCTGAGATGACGTCTTCCTCAGATAAACAAGATGACTGAAACCAAAAAGAAAATCATGTCAAAAAAAAAAAAAAAAAAAAAAAAAAGATGAGGGTGAGGCAGACGAGAGAGGAGAGAGAGAGGGGAGGGGGGCAGACGAGAGAGAGAGAGAGAAAAAAAAAACGTTTTGTCACTCAAGATAGTCATTTATCAAATTCTAACAGTCTACTTCATACCAAACATTGGTTGGATATTAAAAATAATTTGTTAACCACCACAAAGAAGGACCCTTTGACAAAAAAAAAAAAAAAAAAGTGCAAAACTAATTTTAGACGTTTTTATGAAATTGGCAAAATGATGGTGACAATACATCTAAGTGGGTCCCTGGAGTTATTGTGGATATCAGCTCAAAATGAGTATTTGAAGAGCCAAGTTTAAATTCCATCTGAATTTGTTGCATTCATTTCAATTGGGTTCTATAATCTTGGTTGGCAACCAGTTTACAACAAA
Source organism: Ascarosepion bandense (assembly GCA_037127315.1). NCBI lineage: Eukaryota > Metazoa > Mollusca > Cephalopoda > Sepiida > Sepiidae > Ascarosepion > Ascarosepion bandense. Next base: position 2,309,754 of record JBBBDQ010001384.1, on the reverse strand, counting down.
GTAATGGCAACCTACTTTGGGAAAATCTTCTGCCCACTCAGGCATGACTCTTTCAAGACATGATCACCCAAGTGTGTATCATGTAAAACACTTGCTGACTGATAGAACCAGGGCAGTTTTCAATAGCAAACATCCTACATCCTCATTGTTAAAGAAGTTTATACTTTGTGCAATATATATATATATATATATATATATATATATATATATATATATAGTGTCATCCGCAGAGAGATCTGTTTCACTGTATCATAGCTCATCAGCACGGTTAGACTCCAATTGCTTTTAACCCAGGATTGAAACCTGACTGAATTGGCGTCAGTCGGCAATTCTAACTCTGGGCTATGGGCGTTCGGTAGAAGAAGGCAGACTTTTTAGCATGTATATTGTCATTATACACGCCCAATAGCCAGAATGCTCTAATTCATTACTGAATGAGCGATGCATACATGCCAGAGTAGCTACCGTTTTTCAAAGTCTACCATTCTTCCAGAGGGCTCAATCAGGGTGTAGAACTATATATACTACAAAGTGTACATTTTGTTTCAACATTGAAAGGACAATGTAATAAACGCTATTTTTGAAAAGAGATGGAAAATTCACTTCCTTATATTGGTAAAATTTTTTGTGTGCAAGGTAATGTTAAGAGAGGACCCACCCGAAATGACTGTGCTCTGAAGCATTACAAAATATAGGAAGATGCACATTTTATGCATGTCAGTTATTTGAATTGTCTGGAAAACTTTGTGAGAACCCCATTAAATAGAAAGCAACCTTCTTTTCAAACTTCTTTAAGGACCTTCTGCATTTATCCCAACATACTTTCCACTTATTAAAAATCAGGTGGTTACCATCGACACACGTGCATTTATAATTGCAGCTTTGGGAACATCTAGAAGTTGTAAGGAGCCAAATTCAGATTCTGGAAGGCACAGTTTTTCTCTCCAGAATCTCTTGCATATCTAGAAGCCATCACATCTGGTCTGGTGCCCATGCTATTTACCTTGATCTCCTCGATAGGATCCAAAGAAGAATCGCCAATATTGTTGGTCCTGATCTGGCAACTTGGCAGATTAAACCACTTCTATAAGGTCACCTTGCTGTCTCTTTTCTCTAAATACTTTCATGGTAATTATTTGAATAGATGATTCACTATGGTATATAAACTTTTTAATTTAGGTACAATACTTGACTGGCATCAATATTTCATTCAATTACAGTTGAACAGGCTAAATGCAGATGTAATTTCTATTCTAACAGTTTCTTCACTGGCTTCTGGAACTCCCTTCAAGCCTACATTAATCTGCAAAAATTGACATCACTATCTACTGTCCTGATTACTCTTTCTTCTGGTTCATTTTTAATGTAGCTGTTCCTAATTCTTCCACACCAAGTAACCCCTTGCATTTTAGTAGCTTTACTGCTTGGCTTAGAGTGATACTGTTTTATATATATATATATATATATATATATACACACACACACACACACACACACACAGGGGTTGGACAAAATAATGTGAACTCCTTCAAAATACAGAAAATGAGTTTTAATACGGGGTAGGACCCCCCCTTTTGCAGTAATAACTGCTTTAATCCTGTGACTTGTACAAATTTGGAATGGTTTCTAAAGGGAATTTTGTCCATTCTTCTGTCAAAACTGCTTCCAGTTCCTTTAGCGATGTCTGTGGTGGATATCAACTTCTCACTGTTTTCTAATGTATATCACAAATAAATATTCAGGTCTGGGGACTGTGGTGACGAGACAAGGTGCTCTACTACATCATAATGTTCCTTGTACCAGTCAGAGACCACTTTAGCTGGGTGGATTGGGGCATTATCATCCTAGAATATAGCATTTCCTTCCGGGAACAGTTCTGAGACTATGAGATGCACCTGGTCAGATAAAATGCCTAAATAGTCCTGACTATTGATTCTGCCATAGAGTGAAACCATTGGACCGGCGAATTTTCATGATATTGCCCTCAAGATCACCACAGATCCTTCTCCATGTTTCACAGTAGAAGAAGGTAGTCTAGTTCATGTGCTTCTTTAGGCTGCCCCCAGACGTAAATTTGGCCGGTGGTCGGGAAAAAGTGAATGATGATTCATCAGATAATATCACATTTTTCAACTGCTCCATAGACCAGTTCTGATGGTTTTTACATCACTCTACACGCTTTGCAACGTTTGTTGTTGAGAGCAAAGGTTTCCTGATGGCAACCCTCCCATGAAAACCTGATCTGTGAAGCTCC